>JAXGGA010007037.1:0-65378 GCA_038373865.1 Uloborus plumipes
AGTTCCACTAAACTAGACTTGCTCAAGTTCAGCCTTGAAATGAATTTATATACTTTATTATCACTTTATAATTACTGTTATTCATTTCTGTTTTTTGGCAACGATTAAAAAGGTTGTTCCATCCAAGACGGAGCAAGTATAATAAAAGCTTTAAGTTTTGTTCCTTTAATTTAATTACTTGCCGGTATTTTGTGCAATATTCACATCAAAAGATGTTATTGTAATGCAAAGGTCTTTTCTTATTAAAAAAGTAGAAAAACTAAGTGCAGTTTGGAAAACAGATCGACATTGACGTGTTGTAATTAGAATTCGTTGAAGGATAGCTTCCTCTTGCTCTTGACAGGTGTGGTTGTGTTCCATTTTCGTCATTCTTTCGAAATATAGAAAATCGTTGATTTCTTCACACATAACGATGATGGATGCTGTACGTCTATAATTTTTCAATCATTAGTTGATAATAATCGCCCATACTGTTGAGGTATGGAATTATACCTTTGTAATTTGATATGAAAGTGAAAACGCTTTAATTTTTATTTTACTGCTGACGGACATTTATCATACAGGTGAACGGAATGATATTGCTTTTATTTTGTTGGACACATTTAAGGGTGTTAATTCGATTTGGATGATTAAATATGAATAGCATTTAAATAAAATCATTTATTTTGTCTTTGAACTTATTCTGTGCTTTTAAGCTACTTCATTTTGCGAGAACGTAATTTCGAATACTACTACAGAATCTTAAAGAATCAAAGTATTATTTAACCAGTAGTGAGATAACTGTTAATTAAAAAAAATGATGAGTGTTGGACCAGAGATAAAATCCTACTTATTAAAATAAGAGTATTGTGAATAACTAGTAAGATGGTTTTGTGGTAGTCTGCCTTAGTTTTGGCTGATCCAATGACCTAACTGCGAAATAAATTTGACATTGTAAATGTTGAATTACATATTTTGGTCTGTTACGATTGTTATATACTGGAGATGGGAATGGTCGGAAAACAACCGAAAATTTTGGGGAAAACCCGTTTTTTTTTTTCGGAGAAGTTTATTTCCACTCTGAAAAAATGGAAACATTTGGATACTTGGTCTACCAAGCTCCTAGTTTAGAATAAAGTTAAGTACTTGTTTAATTACTCCGTTTAAGTACTTGCTTAAACGGATGTCAGCGGTTTCAACTTCAAATACGAAAGATAATTATGTGCTTTACCTAGTAAATATACTAGTTATACCCAGTTAAATTCCAAATTTACTCTCCTCCAACCACCAATTTAGCTAAAATTTGATTTTATGAAACATTTAAAAGTAGTGTCTTTGACTAGAGATCGAAGCAGTCCTTACATGTATAGATAAACTACCTTATTACGATTAGCAAAGTGTTAAAATCAAAGGTTCTGGAGATTAGAGCCTCAAATCGCCTCTCCTGCATCCTTTCTCATGAAAAAAATAATCTTCATCCAGAGTCCAGGATTTTTTTTAAATTTGGTATTGTGTGATTTTGTCTATTTTTGATTTCTTCTGTATCTAATATATAGATTGTAGAAGAAAGTATTGAATTCGTGAAAATTTCAGAAAGTTCGTCGGATTTGCGCATTTTGAGGTGTGCGGAGCTCATTTTGTTTCCCTTGGAGGGAAAAAAGTGGGTTGGATAAACAATTTTTCTCAAAAGAAAAAAAAAAAAATTTTAGAGAGATTGGCAGTGCTGGGGTAAATTCATCCTATTTCTGTGCCTTTGTTACTCAATATAAAAACTTAAAAGAAGATGGGTAAGGGGGCTGTAAGTTTCAAAATTCGCCTCGGTTCGTAAAAATTGAAAATCCGGCACTTCAGGTGCGGTGTTCGTATAATTGGAAGTTCTTTCAGTTAGAATTCGGATAAACTGTGCTTTACTGTATTTGGTTCATCATTATATTGTCCTCAAAAACCAGCTCAAAATATTGGTTTCTTTTTTTTTTATCCTACAGAATGGACACTTGAATAATTTTGTTTAATCCTGTATTTAAAAAATAAAAAGAACTATTTTACATGGCTGTACGTCAATGCTCTGGCAGAGAACCCAGCGTGCTATCGCTGCTGCCCACTTCCACTTGAAAACTTGTTGACACAATTTTCTGCATCGCCACCCGTGCGACTAAAAGTGGAACACTATCGTATCAGCCGCTTGCGAGTGTGAACATCCCAGAGAAATCGCGCGCTTTCTAGCACGGATATTTGCTTTTAAAACCTCTTTGAACAAATTATCCCTCAATCACCGAGCGCTTTAATTCTTTTTGTTTATGCCTAATTAGCGTCGAAAGAAGTTGCTTTTCGCGATCAGTTTAATGATCATCTTTAATGGATGAATACCTTCTCTTCAGGCATGAAAGCTTTATTAATGATTCACAGAGTCGAACTTTAACTCTCGTCGTTTATTTAACTCTCGTTTTTAGTGGAAGTCAATAGAAAGAGCTTAAAAATTAATATATATTTTTTTGTTGAGCCCGCTTATTAGAATATCGGTTAAAAGAATATCCCGCTTAATATAATACATTTTCAATGCACCAAATCATTGTTATGTATTATTTTAGCCCCGGATAATTGACTATCCCGCTTATTAAAACATTTTTTCTTGGCAAGAGGGCTATTCCATTAAGCGGCCTCGACTGTATTCTATTTAATTAATTATTTTGATCAGTTTTATTCGGTGATAAATTTTTATCTCCCTTATTATTTATTTAAAGAAAAAAGGAAAGCTGTAGCGCCTAGAAATTATCTGGGAAACGCGTGATAGAATCGATATTATTCAATTTTTTTTTGAAGTTTATATTATATTATTATATATTATGTTTATCAATTATTTAGTACTAAAAATCACTTCCGTTTGATCCTTTCTAGTCAAATATCGTTTGACATAAATAATTGTAGTGTAGTGATTTTGCGAAAAATTAAAATATATAGGGATTGTGTGAATGAACCAATGTTACACATGTGTACCAGTACTGAATTTTATACAGAAATAAAAAAAAAAAACTATTGTAGAATGTAGAGTATTCAAAGTTATGCCAATATTATCAAACATTTTCGTTCTATCGAATTGAATGTTTGACATTATGCACAGTTGCAGTCGTTTTTATTTTATTTATTTATTATTATTATTATTATTTGAATAATCAGGATAGTTTGTTACTTTCACTTGTCCGTCGTCGATGTTCCTTTGATTTTTTAGATTACCATGGCGGCGAATCTAGCGTTCTCTCTATTTTTTCCAACTTTTTTCTTCCAGTTTTTCAATGAAGCTTTTTTATGCAAAAGGTGCATTCATGAGGTTTAATCATTTTGAAAAAAAGAGACAGAATTGTAAATTATTAAACAAAGCTTTTCATGACCAGGAATGGTGTGAACTTAACGCAAGGACAGATTCAAAAAATTTTTTTCAAGGGAGGGGCGATTTATTTTTATTTCTTGCTTTTTACTGTGTATACTGGTTTGCAAATATTGCTCACATAGGTTTCGCACTTCAATTCCGAATCATTTCCGGGGGAGTTCCAAAGTGCTCTTCCTTCATTAAAATTCGGCTAAAATTAATTTTTTTTGAATTTCAATGTTAAAAATTTTTTGATGGAGGACTTGGACCGATTCTCAACGGAGTGGCGTTTGCCCCTTCGCCCTTGGCTTAACAGAGAACTTACTCAGCAGCTGAATCGGAGAAGCAAATCTTTTTATCAAGTATAAGAACATAATTTTGCATTTACTGCTATATTTCGATTTTCCTCATTTTTGCAGCAATTACACTTTTTTTTCATCTGATCGAAAAAGATGTTTTTATTTCCCTAAAAACAAAACCTCTTTTCCTCTTCGTTGTTTAGCCGTTCAAATATTAATGGATTCCAAAAATAGTTCAAAAACAGACCATTCATCATTTTTTATCATAGTTCATAATTTTCCATTTTCTACGATTCAGTAATGCTGCCATAAAGATAATAACAATAAAAAAAAAGAAATCTAAAGTGTAAATGACACCGAAGGCATTTACACCTGATTAAAAAACTAAATAATAAAAGAAATGGACATTCGATAGCTTTATGGCTGTCGAAAAGTAAATATACCTCCCTTTTTTGTGATGTTATCAATTTAAGAAGCCATTTCGTGCCCATTCAAGCGTTCCAATGCTTCATTTTAGTTTTGATTACATATTCATTTTATAATAAATGCTCAAAATGCTTTTTTTTTCTTAAATAAACCTTGCACTCTATTTTTGCACCTTTTTTTTGCGTTTGTTAAAAATCCTATTGTTTTCTTCTATTTTAGGGCTGTACTGTTTTTACTTAGGATGGAGATACGTTAGTTTTAAGCTAATAAGTTGATAGATTGTCTTTGCATCTATTGAAGGTGGCGCTATTCGTGAGAACAACCTTTTACGCGAGATTAAAATAATGACAATGTTAACTTTCTCCTTTCATGTGATTTCGAAATTTATATCCCAAAGCTAAGCGAGAAATTATCAAATTCCGTTTATTATGACAGGGTTCGTACGCTCCTTACAAACTCCTTATAAACTCCTGCTTTTTAACAAGAGAAAATAAGGGCCCTTAAAACTCCTGAATTTTGCCATTATCTCCTTACAAACTCCTTATTTTTCATTCTGTTAATGCATGTTTTTTTCCCTGTTAAGTATTTTATTCTACCACTAATCCCAGGAGCGATTGTGTTCGGGTATTGCACCTGAATTCTAGTATATTTTCGTGTGTTAAAACCAGAAATCCACTATTTTTTCGCTTTGTATTTATCTTCCCACATCCGTTTTTTTTTTTCCTTTTTCCAAATCTTTGACGATTACATCGATAATTATTAGTAATATGAATCATCTAGACCTGTTAAAATGACATTTTGAAATTGTTTTGAGTTAATACATTATTTTATTTGCTTCTCTTATACTTTTGATGCCTTCTTTTAAAATGATGCAATCCCTATGCATCCGGTTTGAGAATCGATTTTTTCTGATTTTTTTATGGTTACTTTGCTTTGCTAAGAGACAAATAAGTGAAATGTCTTTTTATTTTTATTGAAATTGAAAGCTAAAAATTTTCAAGAGAAATTCAGTGTTCCCTATGAGAGATAAAAAATTAAAATTGAAATTACTTTAGTTAAAATTTTTCTTCAATTGCGTTGATTGTTATGAACAATATGCATATCATAGAGCTTTAAAATGTAAATTGTAATAATTTTACTTTAATCAATCCTTTAATGTGCCATTTTTGTCTTTTCTTTTGTTTGTTTAGCGCTTTCATTATGAAAATCGTGATCTCTTTGCATCCGCCATAGGAATAAGATTTTTTGCATTTGTGAAGTTTACTATTCTTTGTCTGTGCTCTTTAAGAGTGTCAATCGTCAAAAAATTTAAAAAATGTGAAAGTTATTTTGGCCTTGACTATCTTCAGTTAGCTTATTATTTTTATTTTAATAATTATTTTATTTTTTATGTGGATTCTAGTAACAAAATTGTTAATAAGTGTCTTGTTTTTCAGAAGTTTAATTTTCAATCAGTATTTTTTTTATTACATTTTTTTTTTATTTTTTCAAAATTCATTTTCAGAATAAAATATTTTTCAATGGTCCCCCCCCCCCCCATCGGTATTTAGGTTTAATTTTGAGTCGTCTAATATTCAAGGAGCAGTAAATGCATATTAAGTTAGTGTGTTATTCAATATATTATATGATGGCAAAAATAAATCATACAAGACTTGTAAAAAAGTTTTGTTTATATGTTGTTAAAAAGTGCCTCTTTTAACTGAAAAACTCCTTAAAAATTGAAATTAACTCCTGCAAAACTCCTTAAAAACTCCTTACTTTTGATTTTCAAATTTGAGTATGAACCTTGTATGAACATTGTTATGATATTTAATTTTTCAATGCGTAGGACTGCGTTTTCCCCACTTCGAAATGCCGAGTTTTACAACTTAAGTTTATTTTTTTCCGGCTTTAAACGAAGTATCATAACCATTGTAATTTCTACCATTGCGAATAATTAATTTTTGAAAACTGATGTCTCTATTCTCGTTATTGCAACGGTTAGCTTTTCATCTTGCTTTGCGGCATCTAAAATATTACTGAATAAAATAGGAAATGGAAGGTGAATATGAATAAGGCAGCGACATAAAATCGCTGCGCACTTTGTTTGAGTGATTTAATGTCTATTAACATAAGAATTGAAACTTAAATTGCCAAATGCGACAACGGAATGGAACCATGAAGCAGAACGGTGATGTTTACTTAATGGCGCAATGAACAAAAGAATTTTAAGTTATGTGGCTTCAAATGTCTTTTTGTGTTGCAACAGTTTTGTGTTCGCAGTATACTCTACTTCGGAAGAATTTTTTCTTTTAATATTTTGAATGCATAACTTTCTAATTATGTCATTAGCTCCGTTTCTTGAACAATGAAACAACGGTGTTTATTACAAAAGAGGTTGAATGTCATGGATCGGGAATTTTTGATCTCTCTCGTAGAAGACGTTCGATTTCTGGAACTTGAAGTTTACTACTTTTCCATTGGTAAAGATTCAGAGTTTAAATTGTTAAAGATTTCTCTTACAGTAGAGAATAGACGCTCAATTTCTGGAACTCTGACTGAGTTTGTGATCATTTTAATTGATAAGGATTTACAGTTTCAATTGTTAAAGATTTCTCTTTCAGCCGAGAATAGACTCTCGATTTCCGGAACTTGGAGTTTACGAACAATTTTAAGTGCTGAAGATATAGAGATTCAATTGGCAAAGATATCCCTTTCAGTAGAGAGTGGACGCTCTATTTTCGGATCTTAGGGTTACTGTCAGGAGCGGGTACAAAGGAAGGGCAATGGGGGCGATCGCCCCTCCCTTGGGGAACTCTTCCCCGGTAATTTTTCGATACTGAAGTTCTAAAAATGCAACTTCATGCGAGTTTAAATGAAGTTGAGGAAGAAGGTTTGGGGCTCTCTCCCGGAAATGTTTCGGATTCGAAGTCCAAATCCTTTATGATCGATATTAGCGAACCAGTATGATTGCAAAAAGTAAGTAATAAAATGCAATCGCCCTTCCATTGAAAAATTTCTGAATCCGTCCTTGGTTACTGGGTATTTTCATTTGATAAAGATTTGGCAGTTCATAAAGATTTCTCTTGGAATAGAGAATGGTCACTCGATTGCCAGAACTTAGAATTTTGCGAACATTTTCAAGAAAAAAAAGGTTTGGAGATTCAATTAAAAAAAAAAAAAAAAAATCCTTTTGCAGTACTCTCGATTTTTGGAATTTCAATTGATGAAAATTAAGATTCAATTGATAAAGATTTCTCTGGCAGTAGAGAGAAAGATAAAGTGAATGTTAGATTTCTGGAACTCTGAATTTACGAACATTGGCAATTTAGAACGATTTAGCTTTTTCCCCTCTTTTGAAAGTAAACGTAACGTTTTTGTTTCGACATGGTTTTCATTCGGAAGTCATTAGTTATTCGGTTAATGCAGATAAAAGTTATTAGATCTCAAGGAATAGTTCTTAGCTTCCAACAGCCAGGAAATAAGGAAATCAAATTCATCAAGGAAATAAAGTCAGTAATTTTGAATATTTACGTGTCAGAACCGCTGCGATCCTCCGCCAGTTTCATACCCCGACTTGAATGATGCCAATTTTATTACTTAAAATGAAAAAAAAAAGCCCATTAATTCGAAATACGTTTAAAATATTGTAATACATTCAAGTAATCAAGACGCCTAGAACTAAAACTTTTGGAGCTAGGAAATTCAATTTGCCGAATGAAACTTCAAACTCAAATGATGAAACAGCATCTAATGAAGAAGAACATTCGGCATCATTAAAAAAAACAATTTCAAAATTAAAAAGAAGAGAGAAATAATACCAATGTTGCAATATTGTTTTCAAATTTTTGCGGGAAGAGGAAATTTTTGAGATCACAGTGACCTCACATCGAGACGCCCCTGTAAGTAGTCTCAGCTTATGAGATTTTTCAGCTCATCCAAAATATTTCCAGTTACTTTTTTATTAGATGTTCTCATTTGATTGTAAAATTCCTCTGATTGTAAAATACCCTCTCTCCTAAATATTTTGACGTATTTCTGTTTTATTTCGAAACTCAACTTCACATATACTTAAGACTTATTTTCCCGTCGTTTTTCTGGACACAAAAGTTTGTATTTAAAAATCTCCACACTGACCTTGGAGCTGCTTTTTACCTCCGCATTTGTTTGCTAGTTTTCGTCACGCAAAACCTAAAAGCTAACACGCACGTTCATTATATGTGTCGCTCATTTGAGCGCAGAGAAGATTTACGAATGTTGTGGTTCCTAGACGTGTATTGGAAAGTAGCATGCGCCTGGGACTACCTCTTTGTTTCAATAAATCGATTCAGTGGGAAAACCGATTTACTAAATGTGGTCTTTATGTAGTTGAAATTATTTGTTGAGGCTCGCTTGTTTTCGGTATCTGTGTTAATATGAAGGGATTGATTAAACGCGAAAATAACGGTTCTTTATTCCGTGATTTGTTTTTTTTACAACCAACTCTGTAATTTTGATGGTATTGCGTGATGAAATTTTGCTGCACGCATGCGTAAATGTTGATGCCCATCAGGAACGAGTCTCAGAACATCGTTGTTGTTTTCATGCACATGCGTTATAACTTGGGATAATCAATCAAATGCCAGAATAGGTCTCTTTTATTTATGAGTAGTGAAGTTAGGACCCCAAAAAGATGGTATTCTACGTTAATTTGAATGGTGTGTCACTTTTGGAAAAAAGAAAAAATGCTCGCTGAAGAAGTGCAAAATTCGTGCTCCAATGAATTTATTAAAAGATCAATTTAAAACCAGCGAAATAGAACTGATAGAATCCAACTTTGTCGAAATATTTTTTTTTTTTTAAGCATCATTGTTTTTTTAAATAATTTTTGAGGCGGCGTGCATATAAAATAAATATTTTTTTAGTTTGCCGAGTGCCAAAAATAAGGAGAACTGCACCACTAAAGATAATAAAGTGGCACCGCTTATATGAATCACGCTTGTTTTAAAAGCGTCAAATTAAATAAAGCTGGAAAATTTGATTCATAAAAGCGTTTGATTCAATTAACCGGCATCCACTGTATTGGAGTTTCTTTAAAACTGTCGTAATAAAGTGTTTTGACAACTTTCACTCAAAACCAACCGACTTTTCCATCATTAATCCTTTTCGTTATTGATACGATAGTCGGAAGGAATTACCTTCTCTAAGCAGCATTAGATTTGTCTTTTAATCCTTTTAAGTGCGGTGGTTGCGCTGCGAAACCACCAATTTTAAAAAAAAAAATCATTTTTTTTCCGAATTTTTTGAATTAAAATCATTTGAGTCCTAATTTTAAAATCAAAAATGGAAATTTTTTGAACATGTAAATTTTTATTAGAACTAAAAGTTTACCAATGTTGTTAATTTTGTCTAGAAGTATTCAATCATGTTTTTGTAAATAATATAAATTCATTTTGTATTCATAATCTTTTTTTTTCTTGCCCGGGGGGGTGGGGGGTCAAATGGTGACACCACACCCCTACAAAAGAAATTAGTGAAAAAATTCTTTTGTCTGTAAAATATGTGTCAGTATGATTAGTTAAACACATTCATAGTGTAAAGCAGTGAGTAACCGCCCCTAAGCAAGGGCCTCCAACTCGGTTACTTTCCCATTCCATGCTGATGCTTGCATAATAAGCCGAAACTGCAGTCCAAAGGATGGAAATAAGAATTGGCGGTGTATTGCACATTCATAGTACTTTTTCACAAAATTTCAAAAATTCTAAATACTTGCCCCTCCAATCAATGATCTTGCACAGCTCATCCATTTTTTTCGGGTCGCGGGGGGGGGGGGGGGAGTCTTAAATAATGCGGAAGAATGCACGTGTACATAAGCATCGGCGGCTAGTACGGCTCCAAGCAGTCGTTTTCTCTTCATCTCAATACCTTTCCTACTCTCTGTTCATTTCCTGAAAACTTTTCGCTCTTGGGGTAGAAAAAAGATTTTACTATCGACCTACTAAAATATCAATTATCCTATAAAAATGAGTTAGACCTACTAAAATAGCATAAAACTGCGCTGCACAAAAAATCAGTTAGATATTTTTATGCAATAGAGAGATAAAGGATCCTAATGTTACTGTTCATTATTTTGTAAAAGTTATTGAGAATATTTTATATCCAAAATTTCTCATATCAATTTTATTTTTTGGAAAGCCACACGAGTATCCATTTAGAAAGCACAAAGTAAGTGGAAGTTTTTTTTTTCTCAGTTGTTAAAAATCCCGAAATTCCAGCTAAATAACTTTTAGCATAGCATTTCTGTAATTCTAAATGCCAAATAATTATTTCGGACGCAAATTCGTGTGAGCTAATAGCTATTACATCAAGGTCACTTGGTGTCGTACTAAAATGTTTTGCCAATGGTGAAAAAGTACTTGAATTGCGGTAAACTTCGTAAACGTCAGTAGAATAAAATGTCATTTTTAACTGCCTATCAATAATCTGTTCTTGAATAACAGTGATTGCTTTCTAGTCAGTTGGGAGTTCATGGGTTGATAAATTTAATTAATTGTTATTTTTTTTTTAATTTTCCTGTTTAATTTTCATTTTCTTTCTCTCTCTCTTTTAAATGTTTAATTTAATTGAAATACGGCTCCCCCCCTCCATTTAAAAAAATAGCTTATTTAATTAGTTATTGGTAAATTCCCCACGTATAGATTTGACCTTGAAAACTTTCTGCTGGTTAATCAGATACGATTTGTGTTTAAGTTAATGCAAATTGAGGGAAAAAAAATCTGCTGCTGTTAAAAAAAATCTTGCGGATTTCCGATTTACACTGAGGTAAAACAAGAACTCTCGGCAATAGTTGACGCAATCTACATAATAAGGACTTGGCTTGTGTGTACGATGTTTTCATTAATTGCTATTGTAAATTAAACAGCTTTTCTGCCATGACAATTTTTGTTTTTACCGTTAGTGTAAAAATCACAATTTTTTTCTCTTTGCTAAATTAGCGTCATTTCATAATATAGTAACAGAACTGAAAATGGCAGTCCCCGGTGTTAAAAATAGTGCTACGAAGACGCTTAGTGTTTGATTTCTTCGCTTCGAAATAACTACACAAAATGTTGCTGACCTTTTCGATAAATCAGAGGAGCTCTTAAAATTCTATTCGATAGAAATAATTCTTATGCTGGGGCAATCCAGTATGATTCAAGTTGTGAGTAAAGCATGGCCCTTTGGCTTTAACACATGTTGTCAACCCTAACACGGTTGTTTATTTCATTTAGCTATCGATTGTTTTGACCGACCAACCAAACCGCAACCAAACCAACCGCCCCCGAAGATAAATTCTAGCTGTGCAAGTGGAACAAGTTTATGTCTATTCAAAGAATTCTGCTGCATGTTCATACGGAAAATGATATTAAAAAAAAAAATGACTGTGTTTAAAAAAAAAGCACTTTTTACAAATTTATTTGTCATGCAGCATCAAACTATTACAATTTTTTTTTTACATTAATTACCGAATGAAACTTCCTTAAATTTTAGGCATCAAATTCCTCCTCAGTTTGAACAATAAATGAAATTTCTGGTTGCAAAATGCGATTCCTGACCGCTTATATCTAACCTTTGCTACTCGCTAGAAATCTGTAACTATTCATAATCAATCTTCAGGTGTTTCACAATGAGTTTTGCGAAAATCGGCCGTATTCAAATAGCCTGCGAGTGTGAAAGCGGGTATTTGTTTATGAGGCTGTGACCTATGATTCTTCGGAAATGAGGATAAATGATACAACCCGCATGCGAGAGGAAGCTTTATTAGGACATGCAAATAATTATTTTCGTGCTTTGTTTCGTACCTATGTGTGTAAGTAAGTATAAAGAACGATTTTGATCAAGAAACAATATTTCCACATTATTAATTCTGATTAGACATGCAATATTAAATGATATTGCCTCAACCAATGTCTATGACAGGGGTGGCCAACCTTTTTCGGAAGCGTACCACTTTCTGAGAGAAAATAGTCCTGCGTGCCACTTTCATTTTTTTAATAAATTGAAAAAATGAGAAAAGGTTTAAAAGTTTTATTTAAAGACTGATGGTTTTTACTGCAATAGTACATTTTTTTTTAATATAAATCTACAGGGGTACCCATCCCGTGCAGGGACAGCAACAAAAGACTAATTGAAGTCTAATGTTACAAAAAGTTTCTTGGTGGCTAGTGCAATATTTCACTTAGAAAAAATTTTTCTCAAATAATTTTCAAGCATTGTAACAAAAACTACCATAGGTACAAAAAAGTTCTCATTCTTTCCTGGCTTCTTTCTTTTCAATTATTTTTAAGTTCTTTAAAAATGTCCTCTCTTGTTTCTGAAACTAGTTAGCACAAGTAAAGTTCTTCAGCAATATTCAAATTTTCATACGTGAAACGGATAAATGTGCTTTATTGCGCATGCAACTGTCTGTCGTGGCGCAGTTTTCATTTAAAGCTAATAGTTTGTGTTGCAGTGTTGTAGTTCAGGCACTTAGTGATCCAATCTCCTTACCCATCTCATTACCACTCATTATGTCATCTGTGCTTTGCTATATTTCTAGAAAGAACTGTTATACCGGACTCCATTAACCTCTGTAGTAAGGGGACGCTCATTCTCATTTCGGCCTCTCCCCTTGCATGGGAGGGAGGGATACTTCTTTTTTGTACACACAGTGAAACAAATTCTCAAACACTCTAAACACTATTTCTAACAATTCATCAGAAATGCATTCTTGAGAAATGCTGGACATTCTCTTTATAAATACACTTGAATTTTTTAATCGGGTTCTCAGTCTCATTTTTGTGCTCCCCGAAAATTGTGAACTGCAACTCAAGCTTCTCGAGCCTCTTGGGTAATCAGACCGCAACTGTATCAGTATTGTTTACTTTATTAAGGTTACTAGCTGCGTAGCCCGGCTTTGCACGGTCTTCCTTGATAATAAAAGTTATGCCAAATGAAGCATGTCTACAAGTCCCGATTGGATGAAAGTCAACATTTTGCCGGCACGCCGTACGAGAAGTTAAACAACCACCAAAAAAGTTTTGAATCCCCCACAACAAGAAAAACCTAGAAGCAAAAGCAAGAATTTTATTTGTTCGCACTCAATGAAAAAAAATTGCAATACCTTTTTTCTTCCATGCTAATAAATTTCTTTCACAACATGCAGACGACTTTAAAAATCCTAATTAAAATTGATTCTTACTAACTTAAAAACGCCTGCATCTTTTTTTCGGTATGGAATATCAATTAGCAATTTCCAATATCGTAGGAATTAAATCTCCTTAAAAGGTATTTTTCGCGATCTTCCCAATGAGATAAAAATAGAGAAGATCCAATAGTTATTTCGGGTAGAAAAAGTCATTTTACGCCATTTTTGGGTCTGTAAATTAATATTGGAACAGTTCCGTACTTTTTGGTGTTCGAAAACCCCCCTACGACCCTTCCCGGGGGCCCAAGTACCTCCCTGCCGAATTCGCTCCAGATCCGACGTTAACTGGATTTGTGTGGGAACACACACACACATATTCTTTTTATTATTATTTATATGGATTACTAGGTGACCCGTGCGGAATTCCGCAAAAAAAAAAAAAAAAAAAAAAAAAAAAAACCTCTAAACTTAAAAAATTTAATACGACAATTTTTATTGGCTTCATTTGCACAACATCGCCATCTACTGCCGTCGTTCTGACAACTTTTCAAAGAGATCAAAGACACGTTCACTTTTACAACTACTACAAAAGTGATACCCTATATTAAAATCAAATACCCAAGGCTACTACTAAACTAAATACTAACGTTATCGCAAAACTACCATAGTATTTTGTAACAATAAAAGTTACAATTAAGGTTTACCGAGCTAAGCCTTTTCTTGAAAAGTCGCATTTAAAATTGATTTGAACAACAATGTAACGATTTTAACAGTTGAGCAAAAAATTTAACTTTTTCAAACTTCAATCGCTTATAAGTCGCTTAAACGTGGATTTTCGAGATTCTCGTTACGCGGCGCTAGCGGAGAAACGTTCTAAAGAACGCATTTTTTTTAATCTTTCGAATGAAATCAAAATGGAGACGATACGACAATTATTTCGCTAGATAGAGTCAATTTTGTGCCCAAAAATTGAAGTTCGAATAAAAAACGAACCGACACTTTTTAGAGGGTGGGTCTAATTTTCGTCAATAGCCCGCGGAATAAGCTTCAAAATCATAAATTTTCTTGCAATTCGATAAAGAAATGAGCGAGTTTCGACCGGGTATAGGATTCGGCTTAGAGAAATAATATATGGAGATAATTACAGTTAAAAATTTTAATCAAAGTATGGTTTTAGCGATGTTCTTCGGACATAAATAAGGTTTTTAGAATTTGAAGAAGATCCTAGAAACATAAATTTATCATTTTTTTTAATTGTTCGAAAAGTCTTCGCGTGCCACTCTGAATACCTTGTCGTGCCACACTGTGGCACGCGTGCCACGGGTTGGCCACCCCTGAAAGAATTACCAGTGAGATTTATTTACCCTTGACGCAAAAAGGAAAGGGAGTTAAAAGGAAGACGTGTCTGTGTTTTTACCGATCTGTGTATCTGTCTCTGTCATGTCAATTTTTGTATCTGTCTGTGACACCCGTACTGTCTTCAAGCTAAACATAGATTTAAATCCCCTATGAGATTCAGAACTTCTTACAAACTGTCTAAAGATTTGTGATTGGGAATTTTTGTTAGCTGTTAAAATACTTGTATGATTAAAAAGAAAAACCTGCGGTGCGAGCAAAAGTTAATAGTTGCATTAAAATTTAACAGACAATTTTATTGTACTGCAAATATGCAAATTAACTGTTAAGTTTTCTCACTGATTGCTGCTATTTATACCTTTATAGTTATTTAGAACCTGCGCCCTATGCTTTTATTTGTAATCATACAAGTATTTTGTCGGCTATTAAAAATTCTCAATCACAAGTCTTAAAGCAAGAAAACAAAACATTGGGGCTCCAGGTAAAACTCGAAGAATAATTCGCTATGATCGAAAAAAAATAGCCTCATTAAATCTCCAATTGCAAATTACGTGCGTGTATTTTGGGGGTTTCAAAAAATGTTCCTGATACGAAATCAATACGAAACGATACGAAATCAACAATACAATATCAATATACGAATCAATACGAAAAGTTTTGAGCTTCCGCACTATAGCGACTGTAGCCTCCGGAAGTTCATTGCGTCGCCATGATTATCTCTTCGATAGTTGCTTGTATGAATGACCTTCAGTTGTTACTAATAAGATGATTCAAAAACTCTAATGTTTTTTAAGAAGATTGTATCGACATTTTAAAAAATGATTTACGAAAATGTAAAAATTTTACGCATTTTTTTCATAATGGACGTTTGAAAACTGCAGCTTCTAATAAGCATTCCAATTCGTTCTTAGTACCCTTCTACCTTGTTCTTAAATGATAAGTCGTCGAGACTTCATATTTTTGATGTTCATGTGAAACACAAACCTGCAATGATCTTTTAGATATTCGAGCGGAAGAAGGTGCATCAGATTTCAGATGATACTTTTAAAAATATTCATAGTGTTGATAGCAGAAGTTGAATTAAAATACTGCAGGATTAAAAATATTGCGGGATTAATCCCGCGATATTCAAGTTCGGGATTTCGGGATTGAAAACCCAAACCTCCAGTAAGATTGACAAGCTATTCAATCTCATAAAAGTTTTGTTTGACAAACTGTTTGAAAACGTTTACTTGTAGAACTGATTAATTATTCCTACTTATTTGATACATTATTTTTTATTTAGGAACACAAGTCAACAGTTTGGTTTTGTAAAAAAATTTATATTGATTTGCATTTTTCATTTTTTTTTCTAGTGCTTTAATGCGGAGCAAATCTTAGAAATTTCATCTTTAAGTGAGTTTGCTACACAAAAGGAGGAAGTGCGCCAGGTGCTGAGAATACTGATGGGCAAAATATTTCAAGGTACAAATAACAGATTGGTTCAAAATGTTTTCTTTTATATTTTTTACTTATATCAAAACTTGTGAAATGTTTTTCAAAAAATTGTTACACAGTAGCGTGACGTGAGTGTTACAATCAACGCCTCCTAAATATATTAAATGCCTACTACATTTGTCTCAATATGGGAGACATTGGTTCCACTTTGAGCGCCACCTTGCGGCAATCCCATGATGCCGTTGTTATGGTGATAAATCCAAACAATATTCGAATTAAATTTTTTGATTTTTATTTTTAAATTTAAAAATCAACCAATCGTTAATTTCTTTATCCCGAAAAACTGAAAAACTGCGATAGATGGCAGTGCGTTGTGAACCAAGGGAGAAATTTAGCTCTGTGCTAAGAACTAGAAAGCATTAGGCATTTAGTATTAGGAGGCGTTGGTTACCACAAAGAAGGCTTAGATTTAGTCCCGACCTTTCAGTGGAAGGGGCACTAGAGGAACAAACTTATTTTGTGTCATGTTACTTTATTTTAAAAATTACTGTATATTGAGTGAATGTACTTAGTTCCCCTCCTGCTCCCATGTAATAAATAAATCGAAATGATGGATCGACTGAGACTGAGACAGCATTCAAAATATGAGAACCATATCGATAAGTAGTTATTTGAAACTATAATGCTATAAAATTATTTTCTTTGAACTAAATTTTTAAAACAAAGCTTTTTTTTTTGCGCTGAAATTAAGTATTATTTAAAAAAAAAAAACTCTTTCTAAAATAGAAACTTTCAGCATATTAGTGTGCCTTCACGATATGCATCTTCACATAAGTTTTAGATTTTGCGAGTTTGACTTGATTCAGTTTCAGTTGGGTTAATTGGTAAATATCGCGCTCCCCCCCCCCCAAAAAAAAAAACAAATAGTTAAAATTATATGACTTCAGATAAAAAATTGCTACATCCGCTCTAGGTTAGTTACTATTGGATAAAAAAAAATGTAGCAATTTTTAAGAGAGCCCTCACTTATTTTACTTTAGATAAAGTTACTCTAAACAAGTTTGTTCAAGAATATTAATAAAAAAAAAGAGAATTTAAAATTAAAAAAACTATTTGAAAGTTTTCTTTTAAACTAGTTCTTTTAAATGTTACTTTCTAAGTGTTTTTATTTATTTTATTTTTTTAAATCTAAAAGTAAGATTTTTTCTAGAAGCAACTAGGATCGTGGTTGAAGCGACAAAATTAAAAAAGAAAAAAAAAAACTTTAATTTTTAACTCTTATGACATTTGTTCCTTCGATGCCACGCTCTATGCGTAGTACTTGCGTTTTTCTGTTACGTCACAGCACTCTTTTAGCATCTGCTTTCTGTATACAATATTTCTAAATATTTTATCCATTATACACATTACAAATCTTTTTGAGCAAAAATACAATGTATTTTTCAGACTGATGATACTTGATTATTAGCAATAGATGTCTTGTGTAATACATATGGTAAATATTTGGCATTAGTAAAGCATACGACCATTCCCCAGAATTCTTGATTAAAAATTTGGTGCATATGGAGCAACAAGAATTTTCTTACATCTCATAGAAAGTACATCATTATACATTTTTAAAATACTAAAATTTACAAATATAATACATTAAAAGAAATTATGCCTAATATTTAAATAAAATATGCTTTATATTTAAATAAAATATAAAGAATAAAAGAATACTATGGTACAGCATTTTTTTTTTTTTTTTAATTTTCAGCATATTTCTCGTTGGAGAAATTTTTTAAATAGATTACTGAAAGCAGTTAGCGTGTAAAAGGTCATACATTTTTTTCATGAGAATTTGTTAAATTATATTTCACACATAAGTTGGCTTCGAAAACCTCAACACTTAATAGTGTTAACAAATAATACCTGATTAAAGATAATTTTTGGAAATTTTACTACATGGGAAATATTGAGTAATGTGATTTGCAGTTGAACAATCATTCTTTAAAATTAAAGTTTAAAATTTTAAAATTGAAGAGAAAAAAAAACAAAGTAAAACTCAGATGCTCACAAATAGTGACATGACCTACAAAACTAAGTATATATACATGAAAATACTTTTTTTTTTTCATTTACTAGGTCATTGTATAGATGCTGATGAATCAGTGACAGACTTCTTAGATGACATTTTCCACCACTATGGGGACTCTTGTACCCCTTACATGAGTCTTGCAGGTAATTTTTTCATTTAATTTACTCTCTTACTCTAGAGTCAATTTAATTTTATTATGATGTTTTTCTTAAAAAGTTTTTTTCAGTAAATTATAATAAGTATAATGAAATAGATAGGAATGTAAAGTATAAATACAGCGTTAAAAGAAGCACAAATATGCTTGAATACTGCAGACACGTGTTTTAGCATTACAAGAAACGCCTTTTTCAATGCAAAAAAAAAAAAAAATTGAGCTTATTTATGCACAGACATATGACGAAAGCTTTTGTCAGACTTCTGTGCATCTATAAGCTCACTTCTTTTTGCATTGAAAAAGGCGTTCCTAGCAACGCCGAAACACATGTCTGCAGTATAGCTGAAAACTGGGAAAATTGGTTAGTAGCCAGTGGCCAGTGGACTCAATTATATTAGTCTCCACTTTTTAAAGTTAGTCGCCACTTTTTAAAACTGCAACTAACAAAGCATGTTAATACGTTTTACGTTTTATATGTTTTTAAATGGGGTCCAGAAGCGTTCAATACATATTGATGCAAACCAACAAGTTGTATATTTATTTGTATGTTTCCTTTATACAGTCCCTTTAAAATCGTATAAACGGTGCTTCACTTTATGTTTCAAATTTTTATGGATAACGAAAAAAAGTATCAGAATATCGCTCACGTAAGAAAGGTGATACAACTCAAAAGCACAAAATTTTACAGAAGAGACAGAAAAGAATTTAAACTTTAAGTACAGCCTAAAACAAGGAAAAGTTCAGTTTTAGAGCATTAGTAACTGATTTTGCAAACCATAGGGACCCTTATGATTTTTTTTTTTTTGTAAACAACATCTCAAACTGTTATATATTTCTACATGAACCGCAAAATTTACCCATTTGCTCAGTCATAAATAAGATCAAGTCAAAAGTAATTAACCAGTTTCATACTCTCTTCATAATACTTAACTAACATTTTATACAGAACAAAAATGCAAACCGTATATACTCGCGTAGGGTAGACAGACCAGTGAATGACCACTTAAGCAAAATTTCATTTTTAAAAAATCGTAGTAATTTTAAATACTGTAATATTTTGTTCGTGATAGTTTAAATAGTTTTATTGATCTATGTAAATGCATAAAAAAAAATGATGGAACTTGAAAGGTACCGCTTCTGGCTTTTTGGGGTGTTCGAAGGAAAAATGGCGCAAAGACCCAGTGAATGACCACCTCTGACCCAGTGAATGACCACCTTAAATTTTGAGTTAGAAATACTTGAAGTTAGCTTTAGATATTTTCACTTTTGTATATTTTTATATGGCATGTAGTGATCCATTACTTTTAGTGTTTATTTATGTATTACATTTCGGGTTTATTTATTTATTTATTTATTTATTCGAACTTTCTTTTACATCGTAAAGGTAGTATTGCAATCGCGGAAAAACTTCCCCTCAATTTTCGATCTAAAATGTTTTTTTAATCACGCATTAATGAATGCTGAGTAGTTTTTTCGGCCTATTTGCACATGCATTTGTACCTACGAACGTATGGACAACAGAAAAATACATGACGGCTTTCTACGTATGTAGGTATGTATTCATGTTTTATGTATGTATCTCTCATAACTCAAAAACTGTGTGGCGTAGAAGATTGAAATTTCGCATGTGAACTTTGAGTGGGGTCTAGTTATGCGCCTAACCTTTTGGTTACATTCGAATGTTCCCAAGGGGGTCTTTTACCCCTGTTTGGGGTAAATATGTTAATTTCAATGCAGAATTAAGGGATGTTGTAATTTAGCAACATCATGCTGATAGATTGCTTTACTTCTGGTCGCCAATTTTTCGTCGCCAACTTGGCGACATATTGCCATGTTGGCGACAAAAATAGCAAAAAATTATTATTTTTTTTTCGAATTTGTTTTTAATTTGGCCCCTTTTGTCGATATTGAGAGAAGTATTCACTGAATAATGTTAAAATTGTGGATATTTAAAAGATTAATACTGCAAAACAGCTCTTGCATTAATTTGCGACAAAGTGGGAGTTGTAACTGTTTGACTTTATCACTCTGTGGCACTATTATATTGTATGTTTGTTTTTCACACACATTCCATGCAGTTTTATGCAATTTTAGATCACAGACGCTAATAAAATTACATCAATTTTCTTGACATTTGAAAGAACTACTCTCCACGTTTACCATTTCTTTATATGTGCTGGAAAATGTCTAAAATGCTACGCACAAAAGTTATTTGACCTCGTGACCCTGTCATCAAAATATTTTTTTTTGTAAAAACTGAGTGTATATATGTATCAATCTATGTTTTTCTTACTTCTCCCGAAAGCCAGTGAACTGAACATCGAACCAGGTATCGAAAGATTCGTAATTTTTAAGTTCATATGTTTGGTTACTTTACATAATTGTCCGAATTTATTAAGCAGAGCATTTCATTAAAATGTAAATTCTTAAGCACATCTGCGTGGGCAAGAGCAAATTCAAATGGAAGAAACAAAGGGAGAATTTGGCACAGTGCTAAATTCTCCCTCTGGTTCTTCCCTTCCAAAACCAAGTTTTCTCTAATTCTCAACCCCTCTCTTTGTCAAAAATTTTCAACACAAAAGTAGCTTATAGACGGGAATGTCAAACACGGAAAGCGAATAGCTTAGGTAGTTTTTTGATACTCCGTCCGAGGGAAAACGTCAATCTCAAAAAAGGCTCTTAGCGAGCCTCTTCTAATATAAAATGCATCGGTTCAAGAGGCCACCATGCTGACTACCGTGAAGCCCCCGAAATACATTGTTGAGAATGAAATTGTTCTAGTCGTGTGCATCACTGAAAACCCGAAGTACGCCGCCGAAGGCGGCGTGCATCAACCTGCTGCAGGCGGATTGCACGAGCCGCCTTGGTGGCAGGTAAGGTTTTAAAATCTGCCGAAATGTTTTTGAAAATATTCCAAATTTAGCGAGTTTCAGTGTAAAACGACAGGAATCTTTTACGTGATTTGTAGATAGTCGTCATGCACATGCAAACGGTAAAAATGGGTGATCAATTTCTCGACAAGTCTTTAAATTTAACTCTTTTTTTAAAAACTTCGCCAGACTTTATAAAATTATATCTCGACATTAGGCTGACGAGGGCAAATAAATCCCCCCCCCCCAAGATGTCTTGATATGTTCTTTCGATTGCTAACTATTTAAACTTTTTGCATTATTACACTATTCACATGATGGTTCTCTGGGCAACCGTACCTAAATATCGAATTTTGTCTGAATACTGGCATTACTTCTAGAGAGATGACAGTCAAAAACGTGACAAAAGGATCAAAAACAGGAAGCGAGCATATATTTTTTGAATAACTGAAGTGACGAACAACTCAGTGGCCGTTCAGAGGGGTTGGGGGGTTGTCACTGCAAGGGGAAATTTTAACATTAGGTCCATTGGGTAAAATATCCGTGCCACGAAAAATTGGCCGTTAAGAGGGGTCTCCGCTTCGTAGAGGTGACAGCTCTAAGAGGTTTTCTGTATGCTCAGCTGTTAATGTGCAAGATGAATTAAAGCAATAAAAACCGCAGTAGTTTTCTTTAATTTTTCAAAACAACATTGAAATCCCAGTGAATAAACAGCTGGTCATTCACTGGCTTTTCAGAGTTTTTCTGACCCAGTGAGTGACCACCCCGTAAAGCTAAAATCTACACATTCTATAAAGATTGAAACAATTAAAATCATGCCCTGAATATACATACTAAATGATTCTTTTGCATAATTAAAAAAAATTAATTTATAAATACAATTAATGCGAATCAAAGTAGTTGTATACACAAAACCATCCTTATTATTTTAGAACAGAAAAAGAAATGGCGCACGGCTGTAAACATTCTATAATTTTTTACTAGAAAAATACATGACCAAAATAATCAATTAGGTATCAGATAGCTCAGAATTTGAAGGAAGAAAGCTATTGAAGCCAATTTATCTAAAAAAAAAAATAAGTTAGAACCTTATTTTTAAGAAATACTGCGAAGTGGTCATTCACTGGGTGGTGGTCATTCACTGGTCGGTATACCCTATAAGTCGAAAAATTTAGTCCAAAAAATGAAGTTGAAAGTTAGGGGGTCGACTTATACGCGGGGCAGAATTTCCGAAAATTTTTCCCGAACAACTTTTGGAAAAAAAACACTCAAAAACGAGGAGATTTTTCAGATTCAGTCCAACTATTTTAAACAGACGCTAAAGAAGTAAATACTCATACATTCTACTGTATTTTTGCATGGTTTGATTGTGAAATAAAGAATAAATATTTACAATAAACGACCGACATCGTGAAAAGTGCGGGAATTGCGAATTCGCGAATTTTCCGATTGATGGTGTTTATCCTTTGAAACAGAATATAATACGGTTACATCGCAAAATTTATTGATAATAATAATGCAAAATAAAAGCAACAAATAGCAAAAATCGTCGCTGCAAAATCGAACCCTTACAAAAACCGCGATCGTAAAATCGAACCCTTTACAAAAATCGCGATCGCAAAAATAACTCTTTTTGTAAAAAAGAATAACAATCGGGTTATTTTCAACACAAGAAAGCTCACTGCATTCCATTTTCCTTCTTTTTAAAACGCTTATTATATTTAAAAATCGCGGTAAAACGTTCCCGGATCGGTCCCGTTTTACAAAAATCGAGATCGCAAAAATGAACCCTTTTGGTGAAAAGGAATGACGATCGTGCTGTTTTTAACACAAGAATGTTCCAGTGCATTTCAATTTCCTTCTTTTCAAAACATTTATATTTATAAATCGCGGCAAAAGGTTCCCGATCATTTCAGAAAGTGCGGTCTCGACTTATACGCGGGTTTTCGATTTTTTCCCGATTTTCCTTAAAAAAGTAGGGGGGTCGACTTATACGCGAGATCGACCTATACGCGAGTATATACGGTAGTTATACGTATCTTCTCTATATATATTTGCTGATTTTCTGACTAAAAAAATGTATTTTATAATAATGAGTTTTAGTTAACAACTGGAAACATTTAAAAATAAAGTAATAAATAATGCTAAAAACAAGAAACCAGAGTTGTTTATTTAAACACATCATGTACTTGATTAAAATAGTATGATAAGTTTCAATTATTTATATATGCTCTGAAAAAGAAAAAGGTTTTTAAATTTGTATTGAGATATAATTGATCTTATTAAAACTTTAAAAATATATAACATTTTAACGAAAAACGATGTTATTTTAAGTGACTCCTTTCTTCAATTTTGCGCTTTCCCCCACGTGATCGCTGAGCAGCCATTCCAAAGCAGGTGCCACGTGCAGGGTTCATAGTTCAAAGTGCAAATGACGAATGGCGGTTCCTGTTGTGACTCAATTTCTCCCTCTAGCGATAGGGAGAAGAGGTGGGGAAAGAAATACATGGAAGTAGCGCGGAACAGGAGGGGGGAAATGTGGTTCGATTGGGAATGTTTAGAGTGACTGAGCAAGAGTGGCAACTAAGGGTGGCGATCGATGCCACATTTTTTAATCACCACTTTTGCAACTTTAATCGCCACGTGGCGAGTGGCGACCGCTAATTTTCAGCTATAGTCTGCAGTATCCCTGCGTATTTGTGCTTTTTGTAACGTTGTATTTATACTTTACATTTATTGTACAAAGGTATTTATATCCTAGATAGGAATGTAATTTAGTATTCATCTAGGATCCTTTTTTAAATGTAATTAATGTTTTTAACATTGTGGGATTATCGAAAAAACAAACTTATAACTTAAGTGCATACAAAAGCAACAATATGTCATGTAATGTAAATAGATGAAATGTAACTACAAGAAAACCCAATATTTACAAGAACGAAAATTGAGCCCATGAGACCAAGACTTGTGAGCCATGGATGAGTCTCAATAAATGCAAATTCCAACGTTTACTTCCATGAAGTAAGACAGGTATTAGACAATTACACTGAAAAGCTCAAGTATTGACCAGTACCAAATAATTAGAAAGTTCATAGTTTTTCTAAAAAAGATTATTCAAAACAAAACAAAACAAAAAAAAATTGTTCATTTGTTAAAAAAAAGTAAATCAAGATAATAAAGTTAATTGTGAATATTTATCTTCTTTCAGAAAGCAATTTTCTCAGTATTTTTGCCTGTAAATTTTCTTTTGTGTTTAAAGGTTAATATTTTTTCTATTTTAGGGCTTAAGCAAATGATTCATGACCTTCAAAATACTGGCCACAGTCATGATCATGATCACAACCATCATTCTCATGATCATAGCAAAAATTCTCATGATCATAGCAAAAATTCTCATGAACATAACCACCACAATGATTGCCAGCACCCCAATGGACTGTTTTCACTTTATCACAGTCATGATCATCATAGCCATTCAGATAATCAGCACAGTGCAAGTGGAGGAAGGTTTACCAGCCACAAACATCATGATCATGATGATCATGCAGACCACCATCATGATCACGACCATTCTGGGCATGATCACGACCACTCTGGACATGATCATGATCATTCCATCAAGCATGACCGTCTCATACACAGTCATGGGGATGATGATAGCCACAGTAGTCATCATGTGCATAATGAACATGAACATGATGACCATTCACTTGACTCTGAACATGATCATGAAAGGGTTACTCAAAGCAGTATGGTTATTCAAAATAATAGTGATACCATACATAAAGAGGAGCATGATCACAAAGAAGAACATCCTGACCATGTGCTTCAAAGTAAAGCTGAGATTAGGAACTCAAGTACAGAAGCTGAAGGCAATAAAGATGTAGCTTCTTCTCCTGTGTCTAACATTAGCATTTACAATGCTTCACATACAGTTGAAGATCATTTGGTGCATTATGAATCTACTATTAGTATTGGAAGAACTGATTTACTAACCACAACTGAAAATATTGATTGGATGTTATCTACGGCAGCTTCATCAGCTGTTAACTCTAGATTTCAAAGATCAGCATCAGAGAATATGGAGTCTGATGCTTCTAAAGATCTGACAGCTAAAAGTGGGGATTTTAATGTCCCATCTGCATCCTTGAAAAGTGATTTCTTCCACCAGGTTGAAAGGCAGAAGGAAGAAGATGAAACATACCAGCAGATGGATGATGTCAAGAAGGTCTATTTGCTTCGTAATGATGAAAACGAACAGAAAACAGATTCTACTTTACAATTAAATGACAAATTTGCTAGTTTAGCTACGAAGGTAATTTTTTTAAATTCCTCATTAAAATGTCCATTGGTACATCTATGAATCTTTTTATTTCACTATGTACAAGTGATATTAAATCATGCACTAAGTTGTCTCATTAGCATAAAGAAACATAGTAAAGTCAATGGAATCATGGAGTTTAACCTTAGTGTAAATATTATACATTGTCCCGCCTGTAGTTTTGTTTCAAATGATATTGACCAGCTACCAAATGACACTTATTCAATAGAAATGTTACCTTTTATATCATTAATTTTTAGATGTTTACAATGACTTTTGCCTACTGTTTTTGTTTTGAAAAAATCACTCTCTTCAGTTATTTTTATTCAAATGTTCTTTAGTTTTGCAGTTCATAACCACCTCCCTCTGTTTTTTTTATCTTCTGAAAATCCTTTTTATTGTACAAAAAAAAAAAAAAAAAAAAAAACTGAATCTACAACATTTATGCTTTTTAATGAGCAAATTGGGGAAAAAAACAGCAGTATCAATAACAGTATTCTATTCCCTGTTTATTTCTTCCCTGTTATTATTTCTTCCCTGTATGATGATTGACAAAGTAAAGTTCTTCAATAATATTGTTGGATGTTAATGTATGCAATACTTTTCAAGCTCCATTTTAATGTATTAATTTTATAAAGACATCTAGTATGTGTAAGTTATCCTGAATACCTAAGTGACCCTAACACTTTTCGTTATTTTTTATCACCTTTTATTATGTTAAAGCATAAGTTAGAATTCAATACAAATTTAAATGATGCTTTTTCCTTTTTACCTTGGTTTTGAAACTGTTTTAAAAAATTCCTTTTTGGTGTTTGAAAGATTAATTTAAACTATTTTAGGTGTTCGTTATTCAATTTAATTTCTTATGTGCAGTGAGAAAACTCATTTGTATAAATAAAACTAAAACTGAATATAAAACTTTGAACATTGTAAAAAATTTAAGATTTTTTTTGTTTTGTTTTGTTTTAGTGCCTGAGTGCTGAAGATTTAATTTCAAAATTCGGTCATCAACAAAATAGTTCACTTACTAAAGGAGATTTCTTAGAACTGTGCCCTGCTCTTATTCAGCAGATAGTTAGTGGTGTCTGTGCAGAACCTGTTCCTCCCCCAGCTCCTGCTCCATCTCGCATAGAAGGTACTGTTATTTTGTAATTGCTGACATTTGTTGCATGAAATAGTTTTGGGCAGTGCTTAATATTGAAATTCAACCTTTTTCTTTGATTTTACCATTCTAAACATAAACAATAATTTATTTATAAAGCATTTTGTTATACTAGTTAGTAATTTATGAAGGGTTCTTAACCTTTAGGAGCCGGGCAGTACACATGCTGTACCGTAAGTCTTTTTTTTTAGAGGACTGGGTTGAGATTTTCACTCGAACCCTTTGGAGCCGGGGATTTTTTCAAGGTTTCATAGGTCTGGTACGACAGTGTATACCTTCTCTTTTCAATGGAAAAGAAATCTGTGGTTGAACTGTCGTACTACCTGGGTCGAAAGAAAAATTTCTAAAAAAAACAGCCAAAGGTTAAGTGAACCTGAATTTCCTTTGATCAGACCCTTGGCATTGCAATATGATGAACAAACACAACCCTGCACAGTAAAATGAAAAAAATATATATATTTCTTCTAACTTTCAGCAAAATTTAATTTAAAAGAAAAACTCAGCCTTACAAGATTTAAAAGTATAACTGCATATATTTTGAACTTTGAAGTCTGCAGTGGGCTTTTTCTTGGACTTTTTTAACCCAGTGCTTTGTCAGACGGACCTTTATGCTCATCGGCAAAGTGGTTATTTTTTCAAGAAACGAGCAATTCGCAAACAATGGCAGAATAAGTGCAGTTTCCGCGCCTTTTGCATTGTCGGTCTTTTACTGTAATTATTTAGCTCTTACTTCTCTGTCAGACCATGCAAAATTACACCAGAAAGCGTGAGTGTTTACTTCTTTAGTGTTTGTTTAAAAGACTTGGACTAAAATCGAGAAAATTTGCATGTTTTTGAGTGTTCCTTTTTAAGAATTGTTTGGTAAAAATTTTTCGGAAATTTTGCCCCTCTTATAAGTACTCTCTAACTTTTAACTTATCTTTTTACACTAAATTTCTCGACTTATATGTCAGTATATACAGTATTTTTTGTTACAAGAAAAGATTTTAAAAAGCTGTTACTTCATGTTATGATACAAAAGCTGTGTGCGTAGTTTGCCTGGTTACTACGAATACAATGGTAAATTTTCGAATTCCCACAAGAAGGATCTGGAATTCAATGCCAGTCTGTTGAAGATCCGCCTTGTTCACAAATGGAGACAGGGGCGTGTTAACTGTTTTTGGTCCCAAAGTCCTTCAAATTCCCTTTCCAAATCAATACCTGTGGGGGTACTGGAGCAGGGGTGTCGCAGTACCTGGTCTGGTAAAAAAACCACAGAGCTCTTCAGGGCCCTATCCAACTGGACAAACCATATTTAGTAGTAGGTACAGGAGACTCTGGAGAGCATGATACGCAAGGTTTCCTTATGTTTGAATGTATTATCACAATTAAAAACGGAAATTTGAAATTGTGGAATAAAGTGCAAACATAGGTGTAAAAATGTCTCATTTGAGCAAATATTTTAAAAGCTCAAATTAGACTCAATGTGTGTTCACCCTAAATTGTTGTTAATAAGTTTTACTGAAAATGTTTTTATTGAATTCAAGTCTAATTGCAATTATTGACTTTTTAAAATAGTTTATGGTTATGGATCCCTGTCTGTTCTTGTGATCAGCTTGACTTCTTTGGCCGGAGTTCTTTTACTGCCCGTCATGACAAAGCGTGCATATAATTACATTATTGCTGGGTTTTATGGTCTTGCTTTTAGTACACTTGCTGGAGATGCCTTACTGCACCTCATGCCACAGGTATTTAAAATTTCTTTGATTATTGGGATATTAATTGTAAAATTTCAAATATTAGTAATTATAACTTAACTAAGTTGTCATTGAGAAAATATTTTGTTAAGTTTTCATTTCCTTTTTATAATGGAATATCAAAATCTTTTTTTAATAGATAAAACACTCACAGATTTTTCTAATCACATTGTATTAACACATCCATTTTTATAAAATTAGTTGAAAAAAAAAACCAATGGATTATAATTAGATACCACATTTACTAAGGTGCTCCTCTCTTAATTAGCTGTCTTGTTTGTGTGGTATGAGACAAAAAAAAAAAAAAAAAAATGTTGCATTGCATACTGCTGGTTTAAAATCTCTTAAGACGGTATACTTTAATGAACTTGGTTTTAATTTTTTTAACATCTCACCAAACATTAAAATATTTTATTGATACCTTGCACACATAAATAAATTTTTCAATTATCATATTAACTGTAACCTGTTCGTACAGTAGACCTCTGGTTGTAGTGCTTGACTTTGTTAAGCCAAGCCCCTCTCTTTCATTTTATTTCTTTTCAACTGTAACCTTAATCCCCATCTGTATTATTACTCACTTTTTGGCAACACTGTGCCCTTTTATAGAATCTCATATAATTGTTCATGTATATACTGTCGTCCCCCCTTAACCGGGTAACGGATAAATGAATACCCCGCTTATACGAATAAAATATCTCGGAACCAATGCCATAGATGTAATGTAAAAGATCCCCGCTTAATCGAATACCCCGTTTAATTGAATAATATTTCTTGGAACTGTCAGTATTCGTCGACTTTGAGTGCTTAACATGTATAGTCTTGAGCAAAGGAGAACCAGGGGGACATGATTCAGTTGTTTAAATTTATCAAAATGAAAAATGTTATAGGGTTAAATTTTTGCACGGAAAGCATGACAGGGGGTCATTGTTATAAGCTGTTTTAATTCTCAGGCTAACCTGGAAATTCGGAAAAAATACTATTTTAGCAGAGTAGTGGGAATTTGGAATAGTATACCGGAAGAGGCGGTAAGAAGCAATGGAGTAGATAGTTTTACGAGGACCATTGATCTGTATTGGGGTCTATAATTTGACTAGGACCAGCCCTGTTGGGCCCAGAGCCTGTTGCTGGTCGTCGTATTTGTATTTGTTTAAGCAGGGCCGAAACAGTATGTATTGATGCTTACATTAATGAACCAAACTATGCTTTGTGTTCTTCAAGTTACTACTTTTATGTTATCAATTAGGCATGCATAAATGTTACAGTAACCTGTTGTATATTTCTAGTTTTTAGGTCTCCATATGCATGGGTCAAATGGCTCCCATGACCATTCTCATGATGGATCATTCCTTGAACCGTACACGCAGCTGCAACTCGGAGTTTTCTTCACCATTTATGGGCTCTTTCTTTTTGAGGCTATACTTTGTGCCTTTTCTTCCAATGGACATCATTCTAGTCAAGTAAAAGAAAAATTGTTTTTAATATAAATGTTTTTTTGCCTTTTGCAGTTACCCACTCCCTTATTTTTATAAATATCTTCAATCTTACAAAATATAAATTTCAGTTCTTAATCTTGTTATTGAAAGCTATAATATCTTTCGTTTGTTCAGATAGAGTTGAAACTTGAGAAGTCTGACCCAGAGTCAAAATCTCAACGTTATAAAAGTACCCCAAACCTTTCTAATTTTATTTGAATATTCTTGCTAGTTTGCTTAACATGATGAATAAATCTTAATATTGACAAAAAAAGCATTCCATGACAGAGTGGTCATTTCAAAGTTTTCCCCAAGCCATTGACCCCAAGGAGGTATGGTCAATGGATGTGTAGTATGTTTTGATAAAATAAACTTTCACAAAGTTTACAAACACAATATTTATTCTAACTTTTCTCATTCCATTCTATCATATCATCGCGATCTCGTTTTTCGTCTCCAATGGCAACCAACCAGAAGAAGTAGAAGTCATTATTATGGCACGATACTAGAGCCAGTTCATGTAGATGGGAGGAGGGACCTGAACGAACTCTACACCCCCCCACATAAGATTGATGTGTCACTCTTATGAAACTCAATCTTAAATAAGGCGAGAGATGGCATCTGCGTGAGGCATTTGGCTTCAAATGTATCTTATATGCACCTACTTTAGCTATTTTCACATTCCCAGTAAAGACAAACTGATGCTCCTCCAGTAGATTTAAGAGCTGTTCTTTCTTTACACAATCCAAATGCTTCAAATCTGCTTTGTCGATTATTTTTTTAGCTGTAGAACTTGATAAGCCAGCTGTTGGGTATATCTTTTCGAATGCGAGCTCATCTTCAACAATTACTTCAATCGCAAGAGTACGAGGATAGTATTTCCTTATTTTATTGACGTGAACGCGTCTCACACTTCCGTCCGGCAATTTAACTCTAAGAATGAGGAGGGTTGTGCTCAACTATTTCCCCTGGTCCGGCCCAACGGGCGTAAATGTTATTACTGCTGTCAGGAATAAGCAAAACAACTTTCTCTAGCAGGTTGAAATGCCTTACAGATGACCTTCTGTTAAAATAATCTGCGTACGCCTTTTGTTTTTGGGCAGCAGTGAATGATACACTTTCTGCAGCTTTCTCCATTTAAATTTTCATTTCTTGGAGATACTCGGCAACTGGTTGGGAAATGTTTCTTGGAAGATGTATTTCACCTGCCCATGGCGATTTGAGTATGGATAAAGGACCTCTAGCTTCTCTTACTTCTCTACTGTAGAGTAGTTTAAATGGTGATACGCCTGTAGTAGTATTTGGGACTTCACGATAAGCAAATAAGAGGAAAGGCAGTTGACGATCCCAATTTCTACGATCTTCACGGATGATATGATGAAGCATATCTTTCAGCACCCTATTCCGAAGTTCAACTAATCCATTACTGGCTGGATAACCTGGATTTGACAAACTGGGACTACCCCCAATTCCTTTCGTGAATTCTTCAGTAAGAACAGATTTGAAATGTGTTGCTTGTTCACTGGCAATTATGTTTGGGATTCCAGTCCTTGAAAATATCGGCAGTAACACGTCACATGCAGACTTGGCTGTAAGCGGCGGAACTGCTTCAGGCCAACGAGTATGTTGATCCATCATAGTTAAAACATATTTATGCCCTCTGCTGGAAGGAGGATCAATTGGTCCAATGACATCAATATTAACTACTTCAAAAGGTAGCTCAGGACGACCTACTGGTGTTATTGGCGCCCTATCTCCAATTTTTTCTGCTTTCCGAAGCTGACACCCTTCACATGTCTGGACAAAAGTAGCAATTTCACTACACATATTAGGCCAAAAGAAATTATACCTAATCCTTTCTTTGGTTTTCTTAACCCCCATATGTCCTCCGAAAACAGACTCATGAGCTAATTTCAAAACCACGCCCACTTTACATCGCGGTAACACTAGCTGCAATACTGGTTCACCAAGAATTTTATCCTTATGATAAATTAAGTCCTCGATTAGCGTAAAATTACCTTTGTTAAGCTTTAATTCGTCGCGAATCTTCACAAGAGAGCTACAATTATTCTGATCATGCTTCAATTTATTTCTATCCAAGTTCAAATTAAAGTCATCTGAACCATCCTCAACACTAAACGTATTACTAATTTCCTCTTCTTCCTTTAGAGTTACTTCCATTTTTTCCTCTTCAAATTGCAAGCGTTGTAAGTCTTCTGCTTCCCCGGAAAGAAAGTTTTCCTCAGATGATGTGGGTTCGCTATTAATGGAACATAATGACTCATACAAAGAAGGTGGCATTAGCGCTTGCACATTTAATTTATCTGTGGTTGCAATTACGCATTCCATTGGGTGGTTCAAGAAAGAATCTTTTGTGAGAGTGACAACTGATTTTATTAATCGAGCCTCTACTTTTTCACCGAAAGCTGAACTCAAATAAATCGAACCGAATTCGTCATTACAAGTGTCAGAAAATATGTTGGAATTGCACACGAAAATTTGTGATCCAGAATCAAGTATACAATTTACTTCTTTTCCGTTAACGTAAACTGAAACGTACTTCAGAGGTTGAAGGGCAACTGGTGATTTTAAATATTCGGAATTTACTTTGGCAATTATTGAATCTTCCTTTCCCAATGAAGAGTACTTTTTCGCACAGTCCCGAGCTAAATGGTTTTCCCCACAGATATAGCATTCTATTTTTCTGTTTTCTTCACGTCTTACTTGATTATGGGCTTGTCTAGGGATATTTCGTTGGTGATTTTGATTGTTAGAAGCTCTATAATTTGAATATACCTCAGAAAATGACTTTCCTTTTGAAGCAAAAAACATGTCGCATTCTCTTGCCATTTTAATAGGTTTGAACCAACTTTCTTCCTGCTTTATATTTATATGTATGGCGGTTTCCTGATCAAGCGTTTGATATAATTTATCACTGACAATTAGTTCCTTTAAAGAATCAAAATCTCTTTTCTTAATCTCATTTCTTAAATTACAATAGTGATCCCAGCTAGTCGCAAGTCGCGAAGCAAATTGAACATGGGTCTCATCTTGCATGCGTCTTGCCCTTTGATAGTTCTGTAAGCAAATTAAGGGAGTTGGTTCAAATTCTCTCAGAACCATATTTTTTAATTTATTATAATCATTTATTTCCTCATCTTTTATATAAACTAAAATATTTGCTGCCTTTTCTCCCAGTAAATTTAAAAGAATTTCTCCTTTAAATTCGTCTGGAACATGTTTAGTTTTGAAAGATCTTTCCAATGAAGAGAAAAATAGATTCCAACCTTCTTGTTTCGCAGGAACGGGAATAGTTAGTGTTCGAACGCTATTAATGAAATTTTCCACAGAAATTTGTGTTACAGGTTCAAAATTAACTTGACGTAAATCCATATTCTCCACTTGATTTTCTAATTTAACTTTCTCTAAAGCTATTTTTTCTCGTTCAAGACTTATCTTTTCGAATTCTAACTTCGCATTCATTTTTTCTAATTCTAGATTCGCTTCAATTTTTATTTTTTCTAACTCACGCGTCTGTTGTGCATCCAATCGCACTTCCTCTTCTTTTGCTTTCCTACTCGACATCATAGAATTAAAATATTCTTCAACAAACTCCTCATCATTTTTATAGCAGTCACTATTTAAAATTAATTCTTTTAAATCTATAACTTTCATTTCTGGAGTAGTAATCAGTCCAATTTCTTCCGCGAGTAGCTTTAGTTCTTCTTTCCGAGCGCCTCGGAACATGGCTAAATTTATGTATTTCTCACAAGCAGTTAAACCAAATTAAATTTTAAATTCCACTCTGAAATTTTTAAAACAGCAAAAAGTTTGCCTACCTCGTAGTTCCCTTTGCTAAAGATGAAAGTTCGAATACGGTCGACACTGCGCCAGTGTAGTATGTTTTGATAAAATAAACTTTCACAAAGTTTACAAACACAATATTTATTCTAACTTTTCTCATTCCATTCTATCATATCATCGCGATCTCGTTTTTCGTCTCCAATGGCAACCAACCAGAAGAAGTAGAAGTCATTATTATGGCACGATACTAGAGCCAGTTCATGTAGATGGGAGGAGGGACCTGAACGAACTCTACAGGATCCAATATATAGGATGGAATATAGATCCTATATATTGGATCTATATTCCATCAAAAAATAACAAAAACCATTCCCACATTTGAAAACATAAATTTCTGAAAGCTGAGGAAAGAAGAAAGGTTCTAATTTGTAGAAAGATGGTTGTATGTAAGAAAATTAAACTTAACTTCTGGTTTAAAACTTGAGTTATTCATTTTACCTCTAAGGTTACTGATTGACTTCCAACAGTCATGGAAGTAACCTGAAAATATGTCTGGAAAGAATATTTTAAAAAAGTTTCTTATAATTTATTTTTTTTTTAAAGCAAGTGCACCTTAGTCATACTGCTAACTGATGAAAAAGGAGCATTAATTTTTGGGCTTGAGAAAATATACCTGTGAGAGGTAACTACCCAGAAATTGTCATAATTAAAGAAAGAGCTGACACTAAATCTATATGAGAAAATTCTGTTCCTCAAAGTTGTAATAATTAGGGAAGCCATCACTTGGTAAGGTTTATTGTGGTGGATTTGGATTGTTAAGTGATTTATTTGAAGTGTTGAAGACTTGATTTTATTCTCAAAACAAAATACATTACTGTCTGACTGTGCTGCCATGGAATTGGCATTTAGCCAATTAAGACTATTCTATTTGAATGAGAGTGGAAAAGAAAATTTGCTGCACATGCTGTTTTCATTTCAGTATGACTCTCCTTAATTTGGAGACAAACACACATCTGCAAAAGCTGAGATCTATGTAAATTGATAGATACGTCTACTTCCTCCTGTAAACAGAATATTTGCCCTGTTATCTCATCATTAGTTTTAAGTGTTTTTTTGTACTTTTTTTTCAAAGTTATAAATACAATCTACGGCAATGCCTTTTTTTCAACAATTATTTCTCACTTTTTTTCGAAGAACGTACGTTTTATAAATGTACCAGTTATAATTCACTTTTAGAACTACATAATTAATTAATGTCATGAGCCTAATTTTCAGTTACCATTAGTTCTTCCGCTTACTTAAAAATTCATTTCTTTTAGTCAAAAAGGGAGTATGAGTTTGAAACAATATCGTCTGAAAAATTACATAATAAATAAGTTACATAATAAGTAAGAATCGCCTCAATTTTTACCGCTGGTAAGTAAGTACATTTGAACTCCGAATCTTTACAACAGTAGTAAGATTACACTTATTAAACATTCCACTGTCAAAACATTTCTTCAAGCCACTTTTAATTGATTTAAAGCATTAGAATTTTGTTGAACATTTTGGTTAATAAAAGTTTGAATATTTATACATACCTGCCAACTTGTACGTTTTGGCCGTACAATGTACGTTTTTTTGCCCTTTTGTACGATCGTACGGTAAAGGTGTAAAATCGTACGTTTTTCACAGATTTTTCATCAATTCCAATGTTTTTTTTTTTTCATATATAACTAAATTTCAACGACTAAGCTTCTTTAGAATAAATCGTTACATGTATTAATACGCGAGGCAAAGCCTAAACTTCGTCATATTTCAGCACTGAACGCGTACTTCGCGGAAAACTGGTCCGCGTGGTTGAGACTGCAATCCTTTTGCATCGTGCAAATATTTTAACATTTGCGAAATTTTTAGGTTACATTAACATATGCTACCTTAGGTTATCACATTTAATTATTTATTTTTATAATTTATAAATTTTTTCCTCCCCAATTTACATGTTTACATTCTACCGCGATTCTCGTAAAATCGCTTCTTTTGCTTGACATTTCAATCCTTTAACATCTGGTCAGTGCTTTAATATTTTTGATGTTTAGAAGTTATTTTAGCATGACTACCGAAGACTACTTTATTTTATTTCATTTATTATTATTTTCTTTCATGCTTTTTTTTTCTTACCAGCATGCTTATATTTAACACATACGTCACTGAAAATTGCGACTGAAATGAATTTATTCAAGTGAAAATATAAAGAAAAGTTAAAATATTAATCAAAATGAAAGAAAACTACTGAAAGTGACCGTTTTGTAATTACAATAACTTATTTATTGTCTCAGTACGATTTCGTAGGAAAAATTGTAAGATTTTCTAAGTAGACATGTTGGCAGGTATGTTTATATGAAGAATGTTTGTACTCAATGACACTCAATGTTCTCAATGCATCATTAATTTCAAAGCAACTTCTTTATATCATAAACATTATACTTCACTCATTGTGTGTGTGAGGTAGAGAGGGGGGGAGGATAATCTTTAACGTGCAACATGTGTAATTTTCATTTACTTATTTATTGGGGAGAGATAGTTAAAACAATATCCTATATAAAAAATTTGGCTTAGATAATTTTATAATAGATTGGAAATCATTGCTGTTTCCAGGCCCGTCATTTAGGGGGGTTGGGGGATTGTCCCCCCCTTCTACTTTGAGAAATCAATGTATTTACATATTAGTGGGCGTGGTTTTTGATGTTTTCCTTTGAAATTGCATTGTGTTTTCACCCTTTGCCCTCCCCTCCCCCGGAAAAACTTGAAATGACGGCCCTATCTGTTTCCCCTTTCTGCTCAAAATTATTTGTTTACCTTACTAAAATAAAATGTGGCAAGTGATAACTTCAAAAAGTTATTTGCAACGTTAAATTTAGAATTTGTGTTAAAAACCTTGTTTACTAATTCCATGCATAATATTTGTTGGAAATATTGTGTGTATAATTTATACATTTTTATTTTATAGGACAATAAGAGTCATGGCCACAGCCATGTTCATCTTGCAGATCAGTTGCCAACTTTAATTTCTGTCAAAAGTAAATCAGAAACACAACTGGTAAGGAAAAAAAAATTAAAATTTGTTTGCACAAAGTTAATGATGAAACCCAATAACATGGAGAAAAGTTATATAATCTCAAATGCTGGCTCACATTAGGAATTATTACTCTTTAATTTTTATTTCAGTCACTTAGTTATTGCTTTTATTATAGCAATGACATTTGTTGAATCATACACATTCTAATGTCTTTCCCTCTACACTCTTCTTTCGATTTTCCTGGTTTTTCTTAAATTGTAAAGTATCAGTATTTCATGTTATTTATTTTTCCCAGATCCTGTTTGGGAATCAACGCTGCCATTTATTACTTTTTAATTTAATGATTTAAATGAGAGTTGTGCCTTTATTTGTCCCATATGAGGCTAAAGCTTGCATAATCAACCAAAAACACTGTTCGACAAAAAAAAACCTTGAAAATGCTTCTGGCATTTTGAAGGCTGATTCTTATGTAAAATGACCCCCTGAATCCGAATATGACCCCCGTTTTCCCCCATCACGTACCAATTTTTTTTTAAACGCCCCCCTTTTTTTTTTCATTTTTCCTTAGTTTCAGAGCTATTATATTTTTTTGGAGGGGAAAGGAGCCTTATATTCACCCCTAAATTTTTTTGGAGGTCAAGAGAGACTCAAAGTTTAAAATCATGAGCACCGAGAAAAAATCGGGGAACTTGGGGGGGCGTAGCCCCCCAAAATATTTGAAAAATCACCAAAAACGATCTTTTTATTCTAGTTTCTTTAAAAACACCTTTAAAACATTTTTTTCGGTGCAGAACCAGAGTATAGGATCCGCTCCTATGGCTCCTGGGTCAGAAAAAATTTTCACGCTGTAAATTTTTTTTTAAAAAATAAAATAATGCTCTAAAAATCGCACTTTGCACTCGAGTTTTAAAGCAGGTCTTCAGCCAAAAAAAAACAAAATTGTGGCTGATTCTTATGTCAAATGACCCCCTATTTCCAAATATGACCTCAGTTTCCCCCCTCCACCCCCTCTTTCCAGAGAGCGCCCCCCCCCCCCCAATTCAGAGTCATTTTACTAATTCGGAGGGGAAAAGTACATTACGTAACCCGTTAACATAATTCCAAAAGGCAACAGAGGTTCAAAGTTCAAAATCATGTACATGTGTACCAAAAATATAAACTAGGGCGGTATACCCCCCCCCCCCAAAAAAAAAACCTTCTTTTCCTGTTTTTCTAAGAGACGTTTTAAACCTTTTTTTTCCGTGTAAAATCAGAGTATACGACTTTCTTTGATTTATATGTTTGAAATAATTTCGCTTTGTTGGGAGGGGGGAGGTATACCGCCCTAGTTTATATTTTTGGTACACATGTACATGATTTTGAACTTTGAACCTCTGTTGCCTTTTGGAATTATGTTAACGGGTTACGTAATGTACTTTTCCCCTCCGAATTAGTAAAATGACTCTGAATTGGGGGGGGGGGGCGCTCTCTGGAAAGAGGGGGTGGAGGGGGGAAACTGAGGTCATATTTGGAAATAGGGGGTCATTCGACATAAGAATCAGCCACAATTTTGTTTTTTTTTTTGGCTGAAGACCTGCTTTAAAACTCGAGTGCAAAGTGCGATTTTTAGAGCATTATTTTATTTTAAAAAAAATTTACAGCGTGAAAATTTTTTCTGACCCAGGAGCCATAGGAGCGGATCCTATACTCTGGTTCTGCACCGAAAAAAATGTTTTAAAGGTCTTTTTAAAGAAACTAGAATAAAAAGATCGTTTTTGGTGATTTTTCAAATATTTTGGGGGCTACGCCCCCAAGTTCACCGATTTTTTCTTGGTGATCATGATTTTAAACTTTGAGTCTCTCTTGACCTCCAAAAAAATTTAAGGGTGAATATAAGGCTCCTTTCCCCTCCAAAAAAATATAATAGCTCTGAAACTAAGGAAAAATGAAAAAAAAAAGGGGGGCGTTTTAAAAAAAATTGGTACGTGATGGGGGAAAACGGGGGTCATATGCGGATTCAGGGGGTCATTTTACATAAGAATCAGCCTTCAAAATGCCAGAAGCATTTTCAAGGTTTTTTTTTGTCGAACAGTGAAATCAGTGCCCTAAATTGAAGTACACCAAAGTAATTGTAATTTTTCTTTTAAAGCAATTTCTACCTAATTTAAATGTTTTAATTCATGAAAGTTTTAGCTGTCCTATCATTAACTGCTTCATAATTTTGTGTTTTATTTCTTTCATAGAAGTTTCATGATTTGATTATAAAGCTTTCTGAAAACTGAGCTTGTATTTATTTTTCCAGCCTGTTTCTAGAGACCAGTCTAGTTCATCCTTGGATACAGAAATTGTAGAAATGGATTCCATTAAAAAGCCTCCAAATTTGATGGTTGCCAAACCTTTATTCTGTGGTAAGCAATTTTTGATTCATAAACTGATTTATTTTACAAATAAGTATCTTATACATGACTTCTATTTAAATTTCATGTCTTTCAGTAAACTTAAAATGAATATTAAAGTGTGCAATCCCGTTAACATTTATTTTGGCCAACATATTCAATTTCAAATGTCATGTTAATTTTAACACAGCGTATTAGTTCATATTTTTTACCAAATAATATTCCTTGCTGTAAAGTGTTTTTAATTTCACGAAAAGAAAGTTTTTCACAAAAAAAAATTCAAACACAAATTTAATGTAAAACTATAATCATTTTACTTCTATTCCTCATTTTGATTATAGTTGTTCTAATAAAGTATTTTCCTTTTAAATTTATTTCTTTTGAATACAGCATGCAATAAATACTTTTATCTTTTTACAGGGCTGACTTCTATGGCCTTAGTTGTCACTTTAGGGGATTCTATTCACAATTTTGGGGATGGGCTGGCCATAGGAGCTGCTTTTTCTACTGGTGTTCGTGGAGGTCTTTCTACTGCCATTGCTGTTTTTTGTCATGAGCTTCCCCATGAATTTGGTAAGTTGGCATCAAATATTGTAAGCGTGTAACATTTAGCTAAATACATGCTTGTTCGAGAAATTGCAATAATGGCATAGCTTGAAAATTTTGCAATCTCCCCCCCCCCCCCGCCCCTAAACCGTATAGTTTTTTAATGCATAAAAAGTAAATATACAAATCAAATTTAAATGCTCCATGAAAATGTAAAGTAATCAGCTAAATAAATAGATGAAGTTATACGTAGACATTGAAAAGGAACGATTGTAGCAATGCTGTAAGCATATTTTTTAAATTTTGCTGATTTTGATGCAAGCATAATTTTTCCATTTTCACCAAAGTAGAGAAAAATAGAGTCACTAAGCCACCTGTAATAGAAATATACCATTTTCTGTTTAAATTTGTACATTGTATTACTGATAAAAATAATGATGCTTAAATTTCTTTTTTATATAATTTTGACCCTTTTTTTGTTTTGTTTTAATTTCAATTAACTTCGTCTAATACAGCAAACTTATGTTTTTTAATAGCACATGAAATCAAAACTGGGAATTAATTGAGCAATTCAACTTAATAATCAATATTACCAATGGGTTTTTGAGTGGTGAGTCAGCAGAAGCCTTTATTGTTGCACTGGATTTTCAACACAACCAGTTTTTGGTGGCAGTTTTTGACTTGCTTGAAAAGTGTTAATTAAAAATCACTTTTTGATGTGATATTGTCAACAAAGAAGTATTAAGCAATGAAATGGTGAAAAAAACTTTTAACATTCATAGATTGATCTGGTCTTAACACTAAATGTCTCGTTTATGCTATTGCGCCTTAGCACTCTATCAGACACGTCTCTGATAAAGTTACTTCCATCAACCTCACTGACCAGGAGCTGTTTCTAAAAATGCTCATCTTATAGTTAATGCTTTATTTTGCAGAAAAATAAGTACAACTTTGCAATATGTAAATGCTGATTAGTCATAATATTCTTATTCCTGTGTTTCAAAACATGTTTCTTATCTTTTTTCAGGAGATTTTGTTGTTCTTCTTTCAACTGGACTCTCTTTTTCCAAAGCTCTGGTTATTAACTTTCTAAGTGGATTGACATGTTTTGCTGGTCTTTATATTGGAATATACATAGGTGATAATGAAATAGCGAGGAAGTGGATCATGGCTGTTACGGCTGGCATATTTCTCTATGTTGCTCTAGGAGAAATGGTAAGTACTTTATAACATGCTGTAAAATGTGTTGTAACGCATTTTATTATTGTTTTTTTTGTTTCATGCACAATTCATGTAAGTTGAAATCTCCAAAATAAAAACATTTTTGCTCTCATGTCATGTAACATTGTCACAAACCAATTATATTTCATGTAAATTTTTCTTTTTGTGAAATGAGCTTTGCACAAAATTCTATTTCCTTTTCCAAAAGTGCTGGAGTAGCCAATAAATGACCACCCTTTTAATTGAAATAACAATTAACAATTCAAATAACATTAACTCGTACCAAATGAAATGTTTTTTCCAATTTTTGAAAAAAGGGCTTTATCTTGACTATATGTGCTACTTTTACAAAAAATATGAAATAATTGTACATAACATGTAAACTATTTTGTAAATTACATTTAATTTCTAGCTTTGTTATGAAACTGGATGATTAAAAACCAATATGTTTGGTGATTTTTGATTACGCAGTTAATTTACTTCTTAGTTTTTCACAAGAGGTGCATGATATATTTTTATGTCAGCAAGGTTTAATTTTTGAAAATTTTAGAGTTTTAAAATGTGTAACGTTTTTCTTCAATTTGTTAACTAACGCATCACTTTAATCAATTTTTTATGTTTAAAATTTGTAATTGTTTTTACATTTATGTTGTGCCAAAGAAAAATATTGTCATAAGTTAAATACTTTAAAAAAAAATGTGTAAAGTGGCATTTCATGTACTTTTTTGTTTTTTCTTTTTCCAGATACCAGAATTACGTGAGCAAGGCCAAGGTTCACCTTTCAAAATACTTTTAGTTAAAAATTTAGGAATTCTAAGTGGAATCCTAATAATGCTGCTAATTTCTATGTATGAGGAAGAAATGATGTGATGTTTGAGTGTTCTTCAATTGATGCCGATTTGCCAATTGTAGCTGTGTAGTCATGCTTTTTTATTCATTTCAGTGAAAAAGGTCTTCCAAATGACTGAGATTAAACCGCCCCATAAAATTTTATTAAATTGAAGTTTTGTATCCCAAGGAAATATATAAATCAATTTTTGAGTAAATCATTAGAAAACCTATCAATCAGCATAATAATTTTCTTAAACATTTTATTTGCATTAAAAATACATATATAATGTTGTTTATTATTTTTATTATTTACTTCTCAGTTGAGAAAAGTAACAAAAATTCTCTCCCATTTTAAACATTTTAAAAAGTGATCATGTTTTACTTAAAATCATTTATTTTAATTGTAAATTGTCAGATTTTTGTATTTAAGCATTAAATTCAATTCTAAAGACAAATTTTTCATCATTTATGCCACTTTTTTCTTAAGATTTTTACTCTACTCTTGTATTTAATGCAGATGTAGTTTTTCAAAGAAATAATGATTCAGAAATAATATTTGCTAATGTACAAATTGTTGTGTCTATGTTCCAAGTATTTAAATTCTGATGTGGTTTAACACTCCTTAATTTTTCCTTAATCAAGTTGATATGTTTTTAGAGGAAAGTGCAAAACTTTTAATGAAAAGAAAATTCATTTTTATATCTTTTTAAGTGATGAATTATATCCTCTAATGTAATAAAGCCCAAGCTTAGTTATTAACAATGTGCTTGTTTAAAGTATGTTAACATAAATAGTAAATGAAACTTTTCTTGAAGCGTCTTCTTGAGAAATACTTCTGTAGGATGAGACATATTTTTTGTTTTTCTAAGAAAACGAAATATACTCAAATCTGATGTCTTTAACAATGCATATTCAATATATTCGTTTTCTTAGTTTATACTTTATTTTAAATTTTAAATATTACTTTAAATTATTGAAGTAATTGTTTTTAATATTCAAGTTCTTATATATCTTTAAACTCTATGTGGTGCAGCATTGTACCAGAAGTATTTTGCACTCAAACGGCGGCTTAAAATATTAGCAGGATTTTTTCAAATTCTAGAGGAATCTCTGGCTTCAAAGACATACAATAAAGATTAAAGGACTGCCTAAAAACATTTTTTAAGGTACTCTTTTAAGTATTAAAGGAGTACCTTAGGAGGTACTAGAGGAGTCAAGATTAGAGGAGTACTGTAACCTTTTTTTTTTTTTGGGTACAAATACTGAACTTTGGAGTTGAGGCTGCAGTTAAAATATTTGTTGCTAATTAAATTAATCACAGCTAGTTTTTCCTCCTGTTCTCATCTCTGCTCTTTTCTTTCTCTCTCCCAGCCTCCATTTTTTCATTGAAAATCTCTAGCCTAGTGAAAAACAAAAAGTACTCTTATACAAATAAATCTTGAGATCATTGCAAAAAATGAGCTTAGAAATAAATAAAAAATATAAATAAATAGAAATAATATAAATAACATTTTCGCCTTGTAACTATAGTTGTAAATTTTGTAATCATTGATAAAATACCTAATAATACGACTGCAGCTCATATTCAGTTTATCTAATGTTTAAAATATCTGTTATGGAAATATATGAAATGTTTGCAATCGAGTTTGTATTGGTGTTACTTTCATTTTTTAATGAAAAAAAATCAGAAATAAAAATGTCTGTCAACTTAACTGCATGTACTTATGGAAAACATTTATACTTTTTTGTTTTGTCGTTTCAATAACATGTACTGATCATGTCATATGTAAAATCTTTCAACAAGTGCATGTATTTATTTTTCTATTCATCATAAATTTTCATTGTAACAAAAGAGATTGAATGACATTGGATGACCTATAAAGCAGATAATTAGGAGTTTACTGTAAATTATTTATTTGTTTCGATTACCTGTTAAGCTTTTTTTTTCGAACGAAACTTTTAATGTTTGATTATGCTGATGGCGGTGTAAGTAAAGGTGATAACTATGGGAGCAAATTCTGATTTTAATGCTGTCCATTGTAGAATGTAGCTTATTGAAAGTGAGTTCCTACTGTAAAGAGAGACATTTCATGTGAAGTTTTGAGTTTGTCTAATCATTAATCAAGAATCATGGTTTTACCTGTTTGACTTCTAGTCTTCAAATCACGAATTGCATATGTGTTCATTTGTTCATTTAATGTATTGTATCATTTTCATTTGTAAAGTGTAATTTTGTAAAGTATAGTTCATTTACCAGATTACGATCATTAAAATGGTTTTATGAATATGTTGTTGTGTTTATCTTTCTATATCTTATTTCTCTGTGGACAATGTTAAGATAAAAATCTGTTGTGTGATAGCATGAAATGAAAGCAACTGCAATACAATAAATTAGATTGTGTAATGCATTTGGAAATTGCATATGCATGCGTGCAATTGCAATTTTAAGTGCATAATAAAAAAATTAAGCTATCCCTTTTTTTATAAAACAAATACAAGATGTGGCAGAAATGTAGTAAGATAGGCAACATTGCAAACGGTCTAGTAATACTGGCGCTGTTGTGCTTGCTAGAGGATGTGTACCGGTACCCTCCCATAGCTGAGTGTGAATTTCCATTCCTTCTATTGACAATGTTTTTTCTGCCTGCATTGGCTCTTGTGAGATCACATCGTCGTTAAACATTCAAAGTGTTAAGTGAAAATTAAGTTTGAACAGATTTACTGTTCATCAATTTTTGACAACATTTGCACATGCGAAAGGTCTGTGCCAAAATGGTGTCAAAAAACCTCACGACTCAGCAGACGGACGTTTGAAAACACAAGTGTCTTGATCTACTTGACCTGATCTCTGTCCTTGTGACTTTCTCCTTTTGCCTAAACTGAAAAATGGTCTTAAAAGACATCCTTTTGGGATTGAAGAAAATACCTAATAGATTGCAATGGACATGCTGAAGACTTCCAGCACCGTTACCAATAGTGGGAACGACATTTCCATTAGTGTGTAGTTACCTTTGAAGGGAACAATACTGATGCCCTAAAAAAGACTTTGACAAATAAAAATCAGCCTCATTAGTTTTCTGCCTCATCCTATTATCTCGCATTAGCTGGCATGCCGTAAAATTTGAGGATTATCAGGTTTTCTATACCCCTTGCCTAAAAACCGTGGTTAGAAAAAAATAATTTTATACTCTAACATACACATATTAAACTTAAAAAAATAATACAAGTTCTGTTCAGGTGTACTAAGCACAGAAGTCCTACTTGCAAGTTTTATCAAAGATGAATTATTGTCACCGGGTAATTCTTTGTAACGTATACTACCTAAATACATTGTTTTATGGTCATTTGTGAACATGAAATATTACAATAAAAAGTGAGATCTAAATGAAATGTATAGATTCATAAAACTTTGAAAGTGATTTCTCATTTAGAGTTCAGATGAAGGTACCACTTTTGGGCTTTGACGGCAGTATAGAACATTTGAGTAGTTAAATAAACAGTTTAATTTTGTAAAAATATTAATTTACTTTAGCAAAATAACGCATTATCAAACCACCATGATTTTTTCCATCTCGGCGACATGAAATTTATGAAAAAAAAGGAACTCTGGGAATTTGTTTTTATTTTCCCTTGCAGCGGTTTGCTTTGCGATTGAAACTCTGAGGGGGGGGGGGGGTAATTTTTGTTTTGTTGCAAGAATTATCCAGCGTGCTGGAAAATACGAATTTCCTTTCATTCTGCCCAACCTCAATTTTTCTGTATGCCTGCTAATGTGGGGTAATATGGTATATTTTTTTTGATTGGATGATAAGCATTTTTAAATTTTGAAAGATGTGCATGCAACTGCCATTGCGATTTTCATTGTTTGTTTTATCTCTGTGCTGCAGCCGGGATAAAGTTAGTAAATATTTAATCTATATTTCAAGAGGATTTTAGCCTAATGTGCATAACCCATAACTATATCATCCTTTTGATTAAACCAAACTCATGCAAGAAACATATGGAAGAAAGCTGGGGCCGTCATTGTCTAAGTTATTAGAAGTTTTATGTAACAAAATGAAAATTGGAAAATAAATCAATTTTATTTTTAGTGGTTGTTTTCTTGATATAATTACCTCTAAATCAGTTTCTCAGTGACACTGCTTTTTAATAAACGAAGGGACATTTTCTGTTTATTGTTTCGTTAAATATTTCGTGAAAAAGTGCACTTCTTCATATGTAAAACGAGAAATGAGACTCAAATGCGAGGTTTGCGACTCAAATTTTTGCAAGAAAAATATTTCTAGCAAATATTTTATCTTTGATTAATTGCAACAGATGGCAGCACTATATTTTTTCCCTACTTTCTTTCTGAATCAGGGCTTCTTAAACTTTTGTCATTCACGACCCCATTTATGATTGCGAGTTTCCTGACGACCCCATACAAATATAAAAGAAAAATAAATTAATATATTTTGATGATTTATTTATTAGGTAACCATATGCATATGAAAATATATGTTTGGAATTCGTTTTGAAACATACAAAAATCTAAAATTAAAAATTACACAAAAAATTATAAAATGGTATTTATTATAGTTTCAAAAATAAAAGTGGATTCTGACCGTCTTTATTCTCTCGAATATATTCAACTAGTTGCGTGGTAAGTATTAAAGTATAAGTAAAAAATTTAATGAGATGGATGTGCCTGTTTTTTATTGCATAACAAATCAAATCTTGGTGGAATGTTTGAAACTGCTGGACGTAAGACCCCTTCAACATTTTTTAACGCTGAACGATATTGGGATTTAATATGTGTTAAAGCTGAGAAAATAACTTCATATAAATATGTGGTGTTGAATGGCAGAAGTACATTTAACGCCATATCAGCGATTGTGGGAAATTCAGCTCTAGTTCCGATTAAGAATTCAGTCAAGGGCTTTTTTTGAAATTGTTAGTTTTAAGTTTGAGTCACTCGAAAGCTCAGCAAATTCCTCTTGAGCTTTAAGTGGCAGGTGAACAATCTCACTTAAGCCAATACAAAACGGAATTTAAACGAGAAATTAAAATATCTCGCGACCCCAGAATTTTGCTACGCGACCCCAAATGGGGTCACGACCCATAGTTTGAGAAGCCCTGTTCTAAAGTAAAAGAAAGACGTAAAAACTATGAAAAGTGGCTTAATGATGCTTCTTTGAACTATCGCTAAGTCCAGCAAAAAGTCAAAAATAAATAATATACTTGAATAGATACTTTAAAATCAAATCGAAAGTAGGATTTTGCGATGAAAAAAATGTGTGCCTATCTGCACCCCCTTCCCCCAAATAGCTTTAGAGGGAAAATATCGGATTCGAACAAACTTTTTTTTTGTTTGAAAGATCTCTGTGAGGACACCTCGATCTCACGTTTCATATTTTTTGATTTGAACAATTTTTCGTTCAATTTTGAACAGTCCAAAAACAACGTTAGCGCCTACGGGGAATATAATCTCGGGGAAAAAAAGATCGACTCATAGAATTTTAAACTTTTAACCCAACTCTTTGAATTTTAGAGCCGTCGGCTCCGACTCATCGATTCCGACTTGCAGCCATAGCAGAAAAATAGGCTCAGAAAAAAAAAAAAAAAAAAAATACCGGCTTGAAAATATAGTCTTCTCCGACTCTTTCATCCTAGAGTTAGTTGAATGCCCAGGTTTCTACTGTGAAATAATGATTGTTGAGATGATTTGCAATCAATATTAGATGTAGCTCCTATAAATTTCACGGAATCGGCGATATTTACATTTTCGCGAAAATAAATGCTTTTTCAGAGCGTCAATTTTCTTAGAAGCTACCGAGTTAAAAATGGCTTATTTTAGAGACAATTATATGCATTTTAATGTAAGAAATTTTTGAGATTTTTTTTTTTTTTAAATTTTTGTTCACGAAATTAAACTCAGGGTTCGCGTTTACCCGCTATAGCGGGTTTTTTACGCAAATTCTTGTAGAACGGACGCAACATTCACGCAGTTTCGGGTCCCTGGGACCCAAAAATAATAGTTTATGCCAGGAGAAAAAAAATCCGATGAAAAAGTAATTTCGGAGTTCGGACCCGTGAATCGAAAAACTCCAGAAAACTGGCGCTGATTTTATGCTGTCTATAGTTGAATTTTTACAATCATGAAAGGAGGGGAAAGATTAAAAGAAGCTCATCCTTATCAACTAACTCAATGACCCCCTATTGTGTTGGCCAGGCAATCCTAGTTCTAAGAACAGGGTAGGACACAGCTGTGACTTGGAGATGTCAATCACCCCCCCCCTCCCCGCCCTATTCTTAAAAGCCTCATGACATTGCACATGTTGGCCCATTGTCCTCCCATTCCTTTCTTGAAATTGAATAGTAAACATCCTACAAGTACGAAACTTTCATAGTATTTTAGATCTTTTTTGTTCGTTTTTCGTTAGCACGTGGAAAATAGACTTATTGAATTTTGGCACATTTTTACTGATTGAGCAGCTATCTTTTAGCATCGCTTTCTGGTTAGTTATTTTTCTGATTATTTCCCAAATAGTCCCTAGTGCAAAGCCTACAGAGCTAAAATACAATGGTATTTTTCCCCTTGTCTTATTTTTGCCCTCCCCCCGAAAAAAAGCGGCATTTGAAACATATTTTCTGCTTGAAATTTAACTATAATTTTCCTCTGCAGAACATTTAGTTTCGTTTTGCTTAGCATGTTTTACTTTATCTTTCCATATGATTTGTTTACAGATTTTTTCAATAAACTAATCAACATAATTAAAAATATTGTTAAGACATAATTGCGCTTTCCCAACCACAAATAATTTTTTTTTTAAAACACCTTTACACAAAAAATCAAATGCTGATTTTAAGTCTTAGAAAATAACAGAAGATTACAATCATGGATTTATCCTTGTCTTTATTTATTGCGAGAAAAACTTGCTTCTTTGAATACAGCTTCCGGTGCTTTTGTGTTTGACAGTACTTACATCTAGGAATACATTGATGTCATGAATTCAAACATGTCCAATACCAGGAATTCAGATATAAACCTTTTTATTTTGTGTCTTAATACGTCTAATATTAAACCCAATGTTAAAATGTTTTTACTAATATTAGTTAGCTGTGTCTAGTTAAAAAAAAATAAGGACAGTTAAATTATACCTGCTAATTTTAAATTTTATTTATTTTTTAGTAAGTTTTAGTTATTTATTTTTTGGAAAGAGTGTAGAACAGTGGCGTATATAGGATTTTATTTCGGAGGGGGCCCATATAATCAAGCTTAGCCCCCCCCCCCCACCTTTCTCTTTTTTTTTTTGCTATTACTGTAAGACAGGTAGACATTTTCAAATTGAATTAAAAAATTGTAATTTTTAGAAAAGGTAGAAAATTACGAAATTTTAGATTCCCTTCAATATTTTTTTCAAAATTGAAATTATTTATGCTACCTTTGATGACGTTGAAGGTTCAAGACTCCTCTAGGAAACTTATTAAAACTTAAATTCTAAACACGCAATTTCAGGCTATCTTTAGTGACGTTAAAGGAATTGAGTAGACTCGGGGCATCTCTTCTGAAATATTTTGACACTGAAGCATGATAGAGTAAACGAAAAGAAGATGAGTTTTTTTTTTTTTTTTGAACTGAAGTCATTTAAGTTATCTTTGGGAAGTAAAAGTTCTAAGACCCTCTCCGAAAGATTTTCGATATATAGATGCGCAATTTCGCGTTCTCTTTGGAGACGTTAAGCGACAAAAAGTGGTTAGGGATCTCCCTCCGAAAATTTTCAAAATTGAAACCTTAAGCCATCTTTGGTAGTAACGTTAGCAAGGACTCTCTCCCAAAATGTTTCGAAATTAATGCTTTAAAAACATTTTTATTTAGGTTATCTTTAGTACAGTCAAGAGAAGAGGTAGGATTCGGGCGCTGCGCCCGAAATTCTGCGGCAGTGAAGCTTCAAGAATGCTATTTTAAGCTCTATTTTTTGAAACTGAAGGTTCAAAATTTTACTTTTAGCAGAGGTGCCCATTACCCATAAGAGCAAAAACTTATCATCCAAGAATTTCACGAAGATCCCTCTAAAAACGAGAGCCACACGTGAAAGAAAAAGAAAACAAAAACCTTTAAAAACGCCCCTTAAAAATAATTCAATAGCGCCGCTTACGCCATTATTCTTGATAACTTCAACTGCTTTTAGGCTTTGTCTGACAACATTTAGGATAATAAAAGGGTTAAGGGACTCTTCCGGAAATTTTTGGGCATAGAGACTGTAATTCGGGAGCTCTCTCTTTTCAAAAAACACATTTTTGAGCTAAAGACTCTAGAAAAGTAAAGAGGATATCAACTACCGTTAACTGTTTGAATTTTAAATCTCTAAAATGCTATTTGAGGCAATGTTTGATCAAGGTATTGAAGAAGCGGGAAAAGAACTCTCTTCCAAAAATTTTTGGATATTGAAGTCTTGAAACTGCGATTAAACTACACGTTGTAAAAAAGCGAAATTTTAAGATCTCTTTGGACTATTTAAGGGGGGTCATGAGCCTTCTTTGAATTCATGCTTGGCGGATATACGGGCCTCGACTTCCTACCTGAAACCTGCCACTGAGAAGCACTCTATTCTTTAATTTCACCACTGGTAAAGAAATTGAAAATTACGTGCCCCTTCTAGCTCAGCCGGCTTGAACTTCTACCTCTTTTCGATTTTTTTTTTTTTGTTTTTTGTTTTGTTCAGCTGAAAGCAAATTATTTGTGAAAAAACTAAAACCGAAAATGATTGCACTTTATTTTAAATTTCTTACTGGGAGGAATACTTACACTTTATTCTAAATTTCTTGCCGAGGAGGAATGATTGCACTTTATTTTAAATTTATTGAGTGTAGCATTACTTTAAAGACTCTTATTTCCTGGCTGACTAGAAAAACAGGGGGAATGAGAAGAAAGAGAGAAACGTAATTTGCTGACTAATAATCAACACGTGTTGAATATTTTTCATTTAAAGATTTCTATTCAAAATGATTAGGATTTTTTCTGTGCGTTTTCTAATTGAAATATCTTCATTTTCCCAAGACACGTTCTTTTTTTCTCTCGAACAAATCGCGAGGGCTCCCTGACCCTCTTGGGTTGCACTAGAGCCGCTATATATACTGCCTGGTGTCATCTAACGAATTATTATTAGTAATAATTATTTATTTAGCTAAGTATTTCAAGCTAAAAGTATGTAAATAATTTCAGAGTAAACTTAAACCGAATAATAATAACTACCTATTAAAAAAAACGAATTTTTTTCCGGGGGGGGGAGGGGTATAGGAGGGAAAGACCCTCTGGAGCACTCAATTATATACACCTTTGAAAACAATGTTAATAGAGAGTGGGCTTTTTTCTTAAGGGTTTTTTTTTTGAGCAAACACGAACCGAACACCTACTTAAAAAAAAATCTTTCTCGATTTCGGGGGGGGGGGCGGGCCCCCTCGGCCCCCCTTAAATACGCCCTTGGTGTAGAAAAAAGCAACATATTGTACAATTTTCTGCATATTATCTCCAAATGGGGTGTAAAATAGGCTGTGTCCTCCACCCCTTCTGAAGTAACCCTTAGCATAATCAATCTTTTGTAGCCTGCTATTTCAAAAAGGTTGTGCATCCCTGCCGTAAATATCATTCAACAGTCCTCTTTCAAGAAAAGTTCGAAAGTGGCAATGGAAAAAGCAAATTGATAAAGAAATGAGGACAGTATACTGGCTTGCCAAAGAGCTACAGGAACAAATTTTTGTCTCTAATTGAATTGAATTAATATTAATCTCAAAAACTTAAGGAAAAACTCCTTTATTCGTTTCCCTTCCTTTTACAGTACTCATTCACCAAGTTCACTTATTTTCCATTCAAAAGTGGGCACACAATTAATAATTTTTTTCCTAAGGAAACATATATGCAATGCATTTACAACCTTTGTATTTTATTAATAATGTTATTTTATTAAAATATTTCGGGACTCAATTTTTTCATCAAAGGACTCACTTTTTTCTCATTAATGGGTCCATGGGACCCAGGTAGCAAATAGATCAGCGCGAACACTGATATATGTATAGATTAGACTCCTTTGTAAAAATCTTGGAGGAGAGAGAAGGAGTTGTTTTTTAATGTATTTTAATGAATACATCCAAAACATTTCAGAGTAGGATCTTGAATGGATCAGTAGTTTCAGAAAATGATGTGGGAAAATTTTTGCTAAAATTAACCTTAAAACGTTCAATTTTTAGGGAAGCTGCAGAATTGCATCCTTTTGTAGGGATATGCGTGTATTTTGATAACTTAGCTAATTCGATTTTTTCCCCATGACAAAATTTTTAAATTAAAAAATTCGAAAGTTTTTGAGACAAAGCCCTGCTTTGAAAGGTTTGAGGAAATAAAAAAAGCGATTTTAACTGCACTTTAAAGAATGTATGAAATACAGTTCCCATAAAACATTTTTAAAATAAATTTTATCAAAATATGCTGTTTGCTTACTGTACTTGCTGACCCATTCATGGTTCTACTCTTAAAATTTTTGGATTATCTTTAGTGAAATACATTCAAAACCATGCATTTTTTAATTCAAAATTTAAATGGCAAGCAGGAAAAATGCTGCATATAACTCTTTTATCTAGTTAGTAGTTTGTCCAGTTTCTAGTTATCCAAAGTCTTCTACAGGTTCAGAAAAAACATCGGTTTTCTGCCTTGTTAACATCGGAAGCAGTTGCGAATCATTGTGGTAAAAAAATTAAATGACAATGCAATCAACGTTAATGTCTCGTCTATATAATTTTAATCAAAAGGGGCAATTCGACTGTAACAGAAGCATCAGTCTTTCACAAAACAGCTTTTGATTACTATAAATACAGTCGGCACCGCTTAAACTATTAATTTAATTATTTAGTCTTTGGTGTAATATTTCATTTTACTAGTTATTTTCGTTGTGATTTATAAACTAATTTATGTCTTACAACTTATCTCACCAATCTCGGTTTCTGACTATTCAAATACGTACGTAGAAAGTTCAACAACACCTGAGTGCTTCCAAAGCTATCAATAAATTTCTCTACCTTAATTGATACATCTCATTATGCTTAAAAGGCAATTAAAAATACAATTTATGTTTATCTCCTGTAATACTTTCACAGCTGTGTTTAATTGGCTTTAGCGGATATAAAGCTGTTTTCAGGATTAAAAAAATAACTATTCTCAAAATGATGTTACTTGCTAGTGCATTCGTTTTCTTTTTGATATTATCGCAGTGTGGAACACAGGTAAAAACTTTTTAATACAGTCCATACTTTTGAATTTTTTTAAGTTGTTACCTTTAGAAGCATATTAATCATATTGCTCACTTCTTTCAACAAATTCATATCTCAAAAAAAAAAAGTGATTTTTCCGGAGAGCAATTTAAAGTTTAATTCCTCGGGTAGTAAATTACTAAATTGCATATACTTGTGAAAGTGTTGTTAAAATTAATTGTATTGCCACTAGCTTTACTACAAATTACGTAAATAACTAGAAAAATATCGTAGTAATTTTAATAAATATTCCTTTTTTCTCTTCAACAGGCAGATGGAACAGAAACATCAGGTAATTGTACTATAGTTTTCTTTTTATTACGGACAAATAAGTGTATAATAAATTATTTAGTTGTTAGTATGTATTTAAGCATTCGTTCTCTAAAGTAAAATCTCTTTTAACAACTTTTCATTTAGCATTGTTTAGAACAGATTGAAGATATTTGCGGAGTATTATTAGTTTGGTTTCATTTTCAGACGAGAAAGAAACAAAGATAGCAATTAAAATTTACGACTGATGAGAAAGCAACGAATGGAGTTTAATTACGTCGATTTTTCCGTGAAATGTAGGTAAATTAGTGTGCCAGTCAAAAAATTATTTTAAAATCTCAGAAACGTTCTAAATAAAATCTATAGAGGGTGAGTTCTGGTAAGTGCGTACCCTTTTTTTCAAAGTTCATGTTCTCAAAGATGCTGCTCTGTTGAAAAATCTTGTACACTGACAATTTTTTTTTAGTTTTCTTTCCAGATCATTTACTAAGATTTTCAAGCATATAATATGTCATATAAACCATAAGCGTAGGTTTTGTGACCTGGTTTATGACACCTATTCTAAGGTGCGCACTTTCCCTACCTAGCGGGGTAAGTGCGTCCACCTTAAATTATGTGAATATGAGCAGGATATAACTTCTGGCGGGGGGGCTCATATATTTTCTTCATAGTGAACAGTTAAAAGATATATATATATACATAGGGATCATTCCATTTTAAATCAAAAAATGGGGGGGGGGGGGGCGAGTGCATCACCATTTTTGATTTTGATAGAAATTTACATATGCGTTCTCTTTTTACTTCCTAGACCTCAAAAACATATACATTTTTTTTTTTTTTTTTTGAATTTACCCTTTGATATGTATAATCCGTTTCTGTTGTTGGCAACAGGAAAATGGGGCATTTTGGATGCTTGGTCTTGTAAAACTATAAACTTTTTTTCTATCAAAAATTTTTGATCTCAAACATAGTTCATTGGAAAGCAAAGAAAGCTCTTTTCATATAGGATGTCAATTAAATTTCATTTTTAAAAAAATATTTATTTTTCCCAAGGTCAAAGTTTGCGACTAAAATCTCATTTTTTACTACTTTTGAAAATTAAAAAACCCATTAAGGGTTCAGAATAACAAGCCATATTTTTTATCACACATATTCAAACGAAGACTGCTGCACAGAAAAACAAGAATTCGACCCAAAATTGTCAGATTATGTTTGCCGGTGTGTATGATAGTGACTGGTAGCAATTATACATACTAATAAAATAAAATAACTACCAATTATAATCAAATACATAAATTAAAAAAAACAACCTAAACTTTCCCCATTGACCTACACCCCTAAACCTTGTCCCATCTACGCCATTGTGTCTACTACTGTCTTGTCCTCACTACAACTGTCATGTCGTTCGTGTGCCCCCACACTCATATTCATAAGTGTACAAATAACCCTCTAATGTGTAGATAAAACTGATTCCTCTCCCCAAACCGGTGTGAAATAACCCAAACTCCTACTTCTACTCGCACCCCCCACAATTCCCATACTATAAGATGTGTGTACCACAATTACCCTTATCACTCCTATCCTACTACCTGTTGTCTCACATAGTCCCATGAGTGTTCATTCAAGTGACATATATGACAAAACATACCAACCACCTCCTACTGTCAGTATGAAACCTCCCCAAAAATGAACACTGCAGTGACTTCCCCATTATCTACCACCACTTCCTAATGCTACCTGACCCCTACTCAAGTCCTCCAGCCGTTATAAAGAACCCACCTACCTACATCATCTACTATCTTAAAAAATACCACCAAAAATTCCCCTCCCAAACTCCATATCCAATAATACCAACAACATCTACCCCATACCACATGTAAGTAGCCACCAACCAATACAACCTATCCGCAGTGTATCCATATTAAACCCCTACGGTCATATCCTACACATCCGCCTTATCCAACCATCTACTCTACCCCCCACCAATACCCACTCCCTTCCATTGTTCCGAACACACTAACCTCACAATCGTCGTATTTTAATACGCTTAACCCCCACACACTCCATCTCCCCCTGCATCTCATACAACCACTTCCTAAAATCACATAAATCCAACACCAAACACCCAAACTCCCCACAATACAAATAAAACAACCCAACCTTTTATCAACCAAAAAAAAAACTCACAACACACATCCCAAATCCTCCTAGTGCAAACATCACCCCAAAACCCTATTCCAATCCCACTAGTCAAAAAATACTAGTCTAGTAAGTCAGTAACAAAGTCACTATGTCACAACACGCCCACCCTCAAAAACACGTATCCGTCAGTGGAGTACCCAGCCTCGTACACACTCAAACACTAACCTCGTCACTAACCATACCACACTCCCACAACCACGTGCTCCCTAAACAATATGATCACTTAACACATGAGACACCCTTGTAAACACAACAAAATCAAACAACCCACACAACCCCCATAAACAAATAACCCCCCAACCACAAATCCCCCCACCCCCCCCCCATTGTACACGTGTCACTATTGTCCCGACTATCAAATTTCCAGATCATCGTACTACCCGCCTTACGCCACACATTCAACCAATGTCAACAATCAGAAACTGCACTCAGCACCCCCGCATATCCACATCTCAGACCGTTGAGACATAGACAAACCCTATGTTACCCACACAAATCCACTATGCACCATAAACACCTACATGCTCTCCAACCCCACCTCAAAATCTGACCCAAGACATAACTACCACCAAATCCCATAACCCATCTCTCCCTACCTCCACACAACCACCCCAAAACCCTACCTGAACTAATCCCCACCCCTCAGACAAACCCCCTTTAACACAGAAATACCCCCCACACACAATTAACATAAAACACGTAACTCCACTCACCAACTGATATCCCAAAAACGTTCTCACCCAAGTACAAACCAACATATAAAGATAGTACCTGAATACTCACACAACATACCCATTGATCTACCAGACTCCCACAACCCATACATCATCATAATTAAATTCCTGAAACCCCAACAGTTCCAAATACCTCTCTCCCATAACAATCCCCTCTCACACCCCACCTCCCTCCCCCACTCTCTCATCTACAGACCAAATAAAAACATAACACTCACACGTACCCCATCCTAAACTTAATATCACCCTCCCAGAAAACAAATATCAAAAAAAACACAAACCCCCCATCCTTGACCCACCCTGCCACCTACATCCACTCCCAATCCCCATCCCAATATCAAGACACATGAACACCTATATAACCGAACAAAATCCCCCAAGCCTCAGACCCACAATCCTTTCTGTTCTCAATCCTTACTACAACAACTTAACAAAAAAACCCATCTGTACCACACAAAACCCACCTGACCTCTCCCCTATTGACCTCCCCATAACTCAACTTACAACCGAACACAAAACAAACAACAAAAAACAAACAACACCTACAAAAAAATCCCTCATCATCATACCCTGTCTTGAGAACAAAATGTGAACTGTGCCTACACCAAGAGACAATACAGAAAACCCACTTCACTTCTAAAAACCCCATCCCCCATTTTTCATTTCATCTCTCCCTGTCCCCTACTCTATCTCTCAGCACCTGTGTCTCTGCCTTATGTCCTAATACATCCCATATTAACATCACAATGACCGAATATATGTCCCCAGATTGACACTCGTTATCCACCATATCAGTCCCAACTTACCACCCAGAAGAACTCCTACAAAATACCCCCCCCGACTCCCTCCCCCCCTTCACTAATCCGAGCCTCACTACCCTACATCACCAGAACTCACCCAGAGTCACCATCAACTACCACACACTCTTACCTCCCCGCCTGAACACACCATCCAACCTCCCTTAGTGCACAGAAGCACCCCATAAAAACTTCCTACCTAAAACAACAATCCTCTCTATACACGATACTCTATCAATATCCTCCTATGCATACCAACACAACAAATCACCCCACATCTGACCATCATACACACTCCTGTCTAGAGAATCTCTCTGTCCCCCCTACTCCACCCAAAAATCTTACCCCCATCCAATTCCCCAAACTCAGACTCTGTGTAAAACCTCAACACACCATCCCAATCAAAACAACCAACACTGAAACCACGAACCCCCATGTAAACAACAATATCCATACAATCACCTAAACTCCACCCCTGTAAAACTACCTGTCCATCCCTAATACAGTAGAAGATCATATACATGTCCAAAGGAAAGAAACCCTCCACACCCTCAAAGTGCTACACTAAACATAAACACAAGACTGCCAACCCCCACCCATACATTGAACCTACCGCCGCGCGCCTACATAACCCTCTCCTCAACATCCCATAAGTCCTAACACACAAAATCATATAACAACACACACATAACCACAATACTACCACGCCCTCCCCAATTGTGTGAGTCCATCTCAATTTCCAAACAACCCAACTCTTCACACAACAACCTGAACACAACTAAAACCCCATGATCACAAAATATCAATACATAACACATCAACTAAAATGACCCCCCACTATGCTCAGACACATCACCGATCCCACCCACCCCATCAAACTTGCCGTCCAACCTTCTATTGTTATAACCCTCTAAACACCACATACCATAATCCCAATAAATCGATACCCAACTCCCCCCCCAAAATACCACCATCATTGCCACATACAATAGAAAATCCACCAAAAAACAATCCCCCACCCACATCCAAACCCACCACTCTACTCTACCCCACCCACACCAACCTCCACCCTATTCAAAACATCATCACCATTTTACAACACTCCAATACTAAACATAAACAACCACCACACACATCCCCATACCCAACCATACTACTCAGTTCACAAATAAGCTACCCCCCCCCATCACCCAAAAACCTCATAAAGACCCCCATTTGCATGTCTCGTACCAACCAAAATACACTAAAACACCCACAAGTCTCCGTACCCACTCGACACCCCAAACAGAGACGACTCCCAACAAAAAGAGAACACATACAGAATAATACAGTCACATCCCACAACCCCATATAACGCACCCCCAAACAATGTTGTACTGAGTAAATGTACTAAAAAGAAACTTCAGAAATCCTACATTATACTGAGATGTCATAAACACAATACAATTTAGATCCAACACTACGAAACTTACCCCAAAACATTTTCGGATAGTTTTAATCTCAGTCATATTTGAGTGAAGGACCTTTTGTTATACGAGTATATATGACAAATAAAGAAGCTGTGTATCTTACACCGCTGTTGTCAATTATTGGCAATCTAGGCATTACTCATGAATGAACCACTCACCGACATCCACATCATTTCTTCCTCTATACGCTAGCAATAGCAGGTGTTAATTGGGGCCAACTTAAGAATAATTCCTGTAAGACTTGTTGTGTATACTTGATGTGTGGGAGTGCGATTGTGAACGCCGGTGGTACCTTGGCCAGTGTGCTCACGTGTACTTCTTGGTTATCTGGGTAAATAGTGAAAAAATACTAATAATAAGAAGTATACTGCACAATGCTGCTTTGACGACTGATTTTTTTTTTAAAGAATTTAACTTAAGACATGATATTTTTCTGTTTGGGCGAGAAGTCTAAATTTAAATAACACTATTGTGCTCGAAATTCGATATAGCAGTGTGAAAAGAAATTTTGATTGAAGTGATGCGCTGTCAGAGAGTAATAACTGACAAGTGAAGTAAAACGTTACACGTAATGTAGATAACACTCTATACAAAATATGATTTTCAAAAATGAACCTGGCTGTCGATAAGAATAATAATCATGCACCTCTATGTTGAGCATAATAGAAACTCAGATAGAAGGATTGAACTGCGTAGACAACAAAAATCACCAAACCCATCATTGGATTTTGAGTTGAATTGATCACAGTTTCTCATTAGACAAGCTTAGAATTGCTCTAACCAATGTAATTTACCAATAGAAAGTGTAACATGTGTTATGTGCGAATTATTTCATATTTTGTGTTGTGTGCTCTAATCTCGATATGTGACTCATATTCATGTATAAAGAAGATAAAAGAATCATGTTTTGTGTCAAACATTGGACAACTAAACTCAATATAATTTCAAAATTGTGGGTGAAATACCGCTCGGTTTAAGAGTTATTGAAGTAGAATTGTTAAGTGTGTGTAGATGTTTTCAATTAGAGAATAAAGGGTGGTCAGTGTTAATAGGCTATCGACCAGCACTTTTTGTGGAGTAAAGGAGAAGAATAGGATATTGTTGTGTGCGAACTCGCTCGCTGATCTTCACAAAGATGAGAATAGATTTACATGAACAAATATATATTAGTTTGTGACAATGTGTACAGAACATAGACGAGCATAAGAGTGTATTTATTTTGGATGATTGAGTCCTTCTAACTACTAGAATTGTAGTACTCGAAGACAAAAAAACAAGGATTATAAATGCTTGTATATTACGTAGACATATTTACAGCTAGGTCATATCAGAGGTATACTTAGACCAGTTCTCCTCGCCGCGCAAGCGCTATAGAGATGTTAATGATCCTCAAGCACTAACAGCCATGATTTGTCCTACTTCCTCGCGTGTATTTGCGAGATATGTGTTCCTGACTGTATTATTATCAAAGTAGTAGAGACCAATGATATAGAACAATGTCAATCCACTTAGAACAGTTATAACCGAGCTTGGAAAAAAGAGAGTCCAGTTGAAAGAAGAACAACAAAATCTCCATGAAAAAAGATATCAGAGAGAATCAATGTGGTTGTTTGAAACTGTCAACAGGAGATAGACGAACGTATTCAGAGAGTCTATAAAATCAGCATGTGTTTACATGATAGCGAAAGTTGTACGTTATTTTTCGCAAAAATAAAGGCATTTTTATACTATCAGATGAAGCATTTTAGAAAAGCTTGGTGACAGTGAGGATGTGTAATGGATAGTAACTTTATCACGAGACGTGTCTGATAGGCGTGTAATGCGGCAAGAGACTAAAACGAGACATTTAGAGTTACGCTCCCAGATCAAATCTGGATGATATGTTAAACGTGTTTTTTCCCATTTCCTATTTGCCGGCTAATACTTTGTAGTGAGATAGATGCCTCAGATGTCACACATCACAAGAAGTGTTTTGTTAATTTAAAGTCACTGGTCATCGCATAAAGTCAAGGAGATAACTGCTCCGCAAAAAGACTAGGTTGGTGATTGTGAAAAGTGCAAAGAGTGCAACATATAGGCGGTCTGCGTGCTACTCACGACGTCGAAAAGAATGTATCCTATTTTGGTAAATTGTTCTTTAGTAGTAGAATTGCTCCAGTATTAATAATCCAGTTTAGGGTATCATGAGCGCCTAGAAAAATTACGTTTGCGCTTGTATTATCGCACGAAGTTAAGTGAGAAAGATTTGACTAAGAGCAAGAATGACAGAAAGAAAAGGGTCAAAAATTATGTATGTAAAAATGAGTGTATTTGAAGACTATATCATATGAGTTTTTATCGCGCAAGAGAGTTGTAACAATGTTGCAAATTTAGAAACAGAAATGGTGTATATTTGTCAATATTCAGTGGCTTAGCTGATCTTCAGAGATTATTGTTTGTTCTATCTATGGTGAAAAATAAGTAGGTCACTAGCACCTATGTAATAGAACAAGATACCGCGCATTTTGGTTTAAGAATTGTGTGAGAACATAATGTAGATTAACTGATGATAATTGATGATGGCTGAGATAAGAATCTGTTTTGTGTGTTTATATAATTTTGACCCCCACTCCGTTGGTTTGTGTGTGATAGATTTTGAGAAGGGGTTAATTCTTTTAATTTCAATTAACTGTTCGTTCTAGATAGCCCAGAAGTACTAATTTCCAAGGGGGGGTTCGAGCCCCCCCTTGCCCCCCCTTATGGGCGCCCATGATCCCACGTGTCTTGTGAACAACTGTGATTTGAAGATTGAGCGAGTTGTGTCTGTGATTCTTCCTCTGTCCTTCTAACAAGATCAAGTTAGCAAATGCAAGTTGTTTTTATTTAGTAATAATCACTTATAGTCTACATAGTTTATTTTGGTTTATTACATTAATCAGTCTGTGTTTAAGCCAGGGTTCGCACTTACCCCTTCTTAAATGCAGGGCCGCCGCTACCAGCGATGGTGCCCGGTACCAATTTTAATGCGGGCCCCATGCCCCCCCTCCCCCCCCCCCCCACCCACACATTGCATATTTTCATGCCATCGTTTCAGCACATTTGCAATTATAAAAAAATATAAAAAAAAAGAGAAAAAAAAAATTTCGGAAAAACTTTTTTTTTTTTAGTTACGAAAGTGTGCATCTGATTTTATTTTCACGTTTTTTGTATCGCTAGATGATTTTAAAAAGCGGTACATTTTCCTTTGCGCAAAGCGTGTTTCATTCATTAGTGTTTGTACTAGCAATTGTTTCATATTGAGAATCGGCAATGGAAAGCAAGATTTTTTTTTGATGAAATTATTGACATTATTACTTTAAAAACATGTTCATAACCTTACGGGCCCCCCAAAGCTCCGGGCCCGGGTACTAGAGGTCCAGTAGTCCCCCCCAAACGGCGGCCCTGCTTAAATGTAAGATGAGACATGTGCGTCCAATAGCGTTGTTGTAAGTGCGTATACCCCTGTGATTTTCTTTAATTCTATTTGTATGGTAGATCGTTAGGTGACCTGAGTGAACTGTTTTTTTTTTTTTTTGAATAAATACGGTTTTAAAATATGTTCCTTATTAGAATCAGCAGCAGTAAGAAAAAACACAAATTAAAGAGCAAAAAAAATAGAAAATTAATTGATCATGATATGATAATTGTACTTTTTTTTTCTTGTACATTGAAATAGTTTTTCACAAGGTGTTCTTAATTTTCCTAAATATAATTTATTCATTACTCCACCTTCGTTTTTTGAATCAGTTGGTTCCTTATTTAGTGTTTCACTTAATTTCATTGCTTCATTTGTCATTCTGGTTTAAATTAAGTATAGCTTATGATCGCTATTTTCAACGAAAAATTTACTAACTGATATCTAAAAGCCAATATATTTCAGAGGTAATGAATAAAATTGAAATCTTATGCCATATTCAATGTAAATGTAAATACTTGATGGAAATGACGTCGGATTTATAATTGGCTTATAAAAGAGTTATACGCAAAATTAAAGGTGAATTACGATAGTCGGATTTTCCACGTAATGGTACATACTTGCCTCATCATAATGGTATGCACTTGCTCCGCAAAATAGTACGCATATGCCTAATAATAGTGGTACGCACTTGCCCCATCATAATGGTACGCACTTACCCCCACCTTACTTTAAAGAAAGGGAAAGTGCGTACCGTCATATAAACAAATTTTAGTTAAAGTATTTGATCAAAATACCCCATGTATGTTATTAGTAGCTCTTACTCAAAAGAAACAACTTATATTTGCTGACTTCAGTTGCTTGGTATGACTACAAGAGAAGCTGAAACAAAACCTTCTCAATCTTTACTTTAGAGTTTTTTTGAGGACATTTAAGTTATCTCTGATTGTGTTTCGTCTATTGAATCCAGGCCTGAATTCTACCTATTGAAATTATCATTAGACAGTTATCTAACATAGTCGATGTGTTGCAGAAGCCATTTCAGGACAGTGTTCATATAATTCCCAGTGGACGCACTTACCCCGTGGACGCACTTACCAGAACTCACCCTTTTACTTGCAAATAAATGGCACACACACACACACACATACACACATCTAAACTCATATATGTTCAGTAGTGTACTGTACACACTCTAAAGATACTATATAGCAAATTTTCGGTACGATTAGAACAAAGGTATCCAATTTCTTATTAAAAATATTGAAAAATAATTAAATTATAGTCTAAAAAAAAGCTTTCAGAGTTAATCAAATTAAGTACAACTGAATTCTTAAGTTGCTCTGAGAAATTTTTAAAAGATAAAAGTCACGTTTTCTACAAATATAAAAGTAATATACTTGATACTATTATTAATACTAAAGATTAAACTATATTTTCATGATACTATGAATTCCCTCTGATTTTCAAAACTATTAAATATCCGCTAAGTTTATATGCACTTATAATACATCAACATGTGATATAATTTAGCCTTTAGTATTAATAATAGTGTTAAATATAGTACTTTTTATATTTTGTAAATTACGTGAATTTTATCTTGTATTCAGAGTTATATATTATAGATACATACATACCCACATGTGAAACTAATAAAAGCGTATTAATAACAAATTTTGGTATAATAAACGGTCTCAGAAGCTACTAAAAATATTAACTTAGATCAATAGAATTTTCCGCTCATAGTAAATAATGAAAATAAAAAAATAAGTAAGTAAAATGAACTATTTCCTGACAGTATTTCTTATAAATTTACAGGTCTGGTTACTCATGAAAACCATTCATCCGCACGAATCGTGAAGGGCCAAGATGCGTCAGTTGGAATGTTTCCGTACATGGTGAAGTACTCTCTTCTTCTCTCGAGATTATTAGTGTATATGTTTGAAATCCTCACAAACTACACTGCAAAAAACGAACAATTGTTTTTACAGTATAATACTGGCAGCCGAGGTTCCAATTTGAAACTGTAAAATGCACAGTAATAAACTGTAAAACTAGTAATTTTAGTTTCTTACGGTAAAGTAAAAATTTTTCAGTTTATTGTCGTAAAATTTAACTGTATTATACTGTAAAAACAGCAGTATAATACTGGCAGCAGAGGTTCCAGTTTAAAACCTTAAAATGCATGGTAATAAACTGTTAAATTAGCAGTTTTAGTTTCTTACTTTAAAATTAACAATTTTCAGTTTATTACTATAAAATGAGTTGTATTATACAGAAAAAACAACATTAATTTTTTTAGTGTAAAAATTAGAATTAACATGACATAAGAATTTATGTATTTTTTATAATTAGATCTTATACTTAACATTTTTGTTCACTATTAGTCCTTATTTTACTTGCGAATCATTACCTTTCATTACATGAAACTACAAGTTTGAACTTGTTTCGTATATGATGATTTGTTTTTGATGATGTTTCGAAATAGAGTTGGTCTCGCTTATAGCGAGCCCGGATTTAATGAAAGCGAGGATGTAGTGAGAAAATCAGAAAAATTTGGTTGCTACTATGTTAAGTCGATGAGAGCATAACTCGCTTTTAACGAGCAAACTCCGCTTAAAGCGAGCAACATTTTTGTGACTCATAAACTGCTAATGACTTCCAGTTTAGGATCCTTTAATGAATATTTTCCTTTCACATTTTGCGAGATTTAGTAATGAGTATAAATCCTGAAAAAAAGAGATGACTGCCCTCAAAAAAAAAAAAAAATAGTGGAGTAGAGAAGTATTTGTATTTTGAAAAAAATCCAAAACGTCACAGATCATTTTCGAGTAACTTCCGGGATTTCTCAAGTCTCTGCCTATTTCCAGTGAAAATCAAGTGTCTTTGCAAAACAGTTTCCCGAATTAATATTGGTTGTATGAATCTAGGCTTCTCAGTTTTGAAAAAGATTTTTAGCTACCAGTTGAAAGATATGTTCAGTGTCTTTATTGAGCGTTTCGACAGAAAGGTGTTAAACTATTTAAACTTATCTGAGGCTTTTTTAGAAAGTTCCTGATGAATCTCAGCAACGTGTCTATGTTGTTTATTGGGAAGTTTTCTGGATTCGCCAGGAAGGTTAGAGACTTTTCTAGAAAATTTTCAGATTTCTTGCCAGTATTGTTACTAATTGAAATTAGCACATTAGTTAGTTAGTGAAATTAGCCCATAATTTGCAAGGAACGTTTCAGAACTTTTTTTGCAGTGATGTTAACACTTCCAAGATACCCTTCCGAGGATACTACAACTCAAAGTCAAGTTAAGGCAGATGCAAAAAATAACGAAAACGTCAACGATAGCAGCTAAGATGAAGAATTTAAAGCAGAAAAACTTTCAAAATACTCAATGGCTATAAAATTCGTAAAAACTTAAACCTTTTTTTCGAAGGCAAAAAATGACGATTTTTGGAATACAAAAATTATTCAAAAACAATAACAGAAGAAAAAGACAATGGGACACTTCAAAACAAATTGATCAACCTCTTTGTTTTTGTACGGAAATGAAAATCAAAACAAAGCAAGTACGTATGCAGAAAT
>JAXGGA010007038.1:0-65377 GCA_038373865.1 Uloborus plumipes
GTGGATGCCGCTTCTGGGGAATGTACTAGGTCTGCGAATGGCAAGAAGCTAAAACGCAGCCCCATTTGAAACAAACAAGCAAACACTTTCATCAAAAATTTTGTAGTTATTTTATGTTCGGCAGGAGATAATCAAAGCGAAAGTGTATTGTTATCTGTTATTCCAGTGGCGGCGATTGGGGCTTAAAAGTGAGGTGGCAAAATATTTTTTTGGAAGCTGTGCCCTTGATTTTAGGCTGTATTTTGGTGACATAAAGAGAGGCTTCGTAGACTCTCTCCCACAAATACTTCGGAATTGTAGTTTTAAAAACGCAGTTTTAGCATAGTTGATGGCAGCGATTAGAAATGGGAGAGGAGTTTTGAGGGCTTCATCTACGATAGTCTTTCCCGAAGTATTTGCTAAGTTAAAGGTCTAAAAAATTTTTATTTCAGGCTACTTTTGGGTGACAAAGAGGGTGAAAGGCAGGCCCGTCATTTAGGGGGGGGGGCAGAGGGTGGTGGTTTTTGCTGTTTTCCGATGAAATTGCATTGTGTTTTCACCCTTTGCCCCCCCCCCCTTTAAAAACTTGAAATGATGTCCCTGGTGAAAGGAGTGGATGTTCTCCGCTGTACAGTTTTTGAAGTTATGAAGTCCGAAACACTTAATTTAGACTTCCTTTAGTGATTTCGTAGGACGATTGGAGGAACTGCCCCAGATTTTTCCAAATTGAGGTTTTAAAAACGCAATTTTATGCTATCTTTATTGATGTAGGAAAAGATACCGATACATAAACTGGAATCTTAAAATTACGTAAATTTCGGCCATCGCTGCAGATAGAGAAAATAAGGTATATTCGGGGGGGGGGGGGGGGGAATCGAAATTGAAGCCTTAAAATCGCAATTTTGAGCCATCTTTGGTAAATTTAGATTTTTGTCTGCTCTTTCTGGAAATTATTCGAAATTAAGATCTTAAACTCTTTGGCGATCTTTGATAGGGAAGAGGGAGCAGGAAGTAGAGGACGCCGTCGCCCCCTCTTGCCCCCCCCCCCAAATCGCCGCCACTGCGTTGTTCTACTGCAATTTTGTTTTTCAAAAATATTGATACAAAGATGACAGCAGAAAGATTGTACACAAAATGACTATTTCAGTAACGATACCATACATTATTACCTTACCTACGCATATGTGGGTTAATGGTTAAATTGTGTTTTCGTTTCAGAATCTTTTCAACGCCCAGGAGTTTGTAGCACTATCACCAGAAGAAGAAAACTTGAAGATTTGTGAAAAGCTTTTGCAATTGCTTGAAAATGAGTTTTTCGAGAACTATCCGCAGTTGGAAGTAAGATAGTATTTGGGTTATTCCATAAAAAATCATCAAATGGGCCGTGCCGTTCCATTTTTGATTTTGATCAAATTTGGTAGGTGATATGTACCAATATACTGTACACCTAAACTGTTTTATTTTTTTCTCGAAAAAATTTTATTCTCGAGATATATCCATTTTTATGCTCCGCTGATGAGTAAATTTCGGCATTTTTGATATTTTTTCTAACAGCTCTGGTAAATTTATTTAAAGTGGTAGAAAGATCAAACATGGCTTTCTGTAAAGCTGAAAGAATGAACTTAGATCTGTGCATAAAAAAAAAAAACGATTTACGTTTAGCCTAAATGAAAATTTTTCACTGTCAAATTGCGGTTCAAAAAGTGCCGTTTTCGTCATTTCAAGCATGAAAAAACATATAAAGGACTAACTGTAGGAGTCAAATTTTTTTTTTCTCTTGCACCCAGTTATAGATACTAGAAGCATAGAAAAAAATAAGATGATACCAGTAGTCCTTCATTATGAAAAAAATGCTTAATCTTGAGAAAAAATGAAAAATGGTCCTTTTCACTCTCCAAAAACGGCCTGTGGAACAGGTAGTAACAATTTGAAAATGCATGGAGTAAGAAGGTGTTACATTGCCCTTTAAAACTAACAGAAACTGTCTTGTTATTCCAAGGCATTAAAGAGACAAAAGCCTTCAAAGTAATACAATAATCTCTTGCAAACAACTTAAAACAGGTTAAGTAAACTGGATAATTACCTAATAAAATACCACTAAACCAAATTTCATTTGAATATATTTTCAAAATATTATTTTATACAACAAATAGCTTCCAATTTTTATTTCTTTTTCACTAACAACAAATGTTTTTTTTATCCATGTCAGACTTTCGCTATTTCAAGACATGTACCTAGGCGTTAAGGATGGAAATATTGGTTTCAGAATTTTTCCTTAATATTGTAAGTTTTCAGCTTAACTACTTCCCCCAATCACCTTGGTTTACCATATGCACAGCAAATATATATTTTATATATTTGTGTATATATATATTATATAAAGATTATATAATCTTTCTCTTTTACTTTTAATGCATTCTGATTTTTAACAATATTTTCTTTATTGACACCGTGAATTTTCCCCAAAACATTGCTAAACAAGCATTCAGAGCACTGAACTGAGGCTGGCAGATACAAAATTGTGTAAGATTTGCGTTTGTAGCACAGGAATTTGAGTTAATACTTTTTCTTTGGCTATTTGTTTGCTAGTTTTTTTACATTTTTTTTTCTTTTTCTTAATACTTTGATTTGAATAAAATTTTTGAGCAATACCTAAGCACATCAAGTGGAGCTGTGATTAAAAAAAACAACAGCAATAATTGAGCTTTTATAGTGGAGCCATGAATTTCAACAACTTTTTTAAGGTCAACCTTTTGACGATTCTAGAAACATAACATCAATCTGTAGTTTCCTATGAAATATGGAACTGAAATGTCCCACTCAGCTCGCATTTCAAAAATTTGCTCATGGTGACACAAATTAATGAAAAGCTATTGGTGCTTATATTGGGAAGCTGATTCATCAGAAGAAAAAAAAAATCATCATTATTTTTTATAAAAATTTTATTCAAATCAAAGTATTAAAAAAAGAAAAGGAAATGTAAAAAAACTGGCAAACAAATAGCCGAAGAAAAAGTATTAACTAAAATTCCTGTGCCACAAACGCAAATCTTACACAATTTTGTATCTGTCAGCCTCAGTTCAGTGCTCTGAATGCTTGTTTAGAAATGTTTAGGGGTAAACTCACGGTGTCAATAAGGAAAATATTGTTAAAAATCAGAATGCATTAAAAGTAAAAGAGAGATTATATCTGCTGTGCATATGGTAAAGCAAGGTGATTGGCGGAAGTAGTTCAACTGAAAACTTACAATATTAAGGAAAAATTCTGAAGCTAATATTTCCATGCCTAACGCCTAGGTACGTACATGTCTTGAAATAGCGAAGGTCTGACATGGATAAAAAAATATTTGTTGTTAGAGAAAAATTATGTTTTTTTCAAATTATGTTTAAAAAAGAAATAAAAATTGAAAGCTATTTGTTGTGTAAAATAATATTTTGAAAATATATTTAAATGGAATTTGGTTTAATGGTATTTTATTAGATAATTATCCAGGTACTTAACCTGTTTTTAGTTGTTTGCAAGAGATTCTTGTATTACTTTGAAGGCTTTTATCTCTTTAATGCCTTGGAATAACAAGACAGGTTTTGTTTCGTTTTAAAGGGCAATGTAACACCTTTTTACTCCATGCATTTTCAAATTTTTACTACCAGTTCCACAATCCGTTTTTGGGGAGTGAAAAGGGCCACTTTTCATTTTTTCTCAAGTTTAAGCATTTTTTTCATAATGAAGGACTACCGGTACCCTCTTATTTTTTTTCTATGCTTATAGTATCTATAACTGGGTGCAAGAGAAAAAAATTGACCCCTACAGTTAGTCCTTCATATGTTTTTTCATGCTTGAAATGACGAAAACGGCACTTTTTGAACCGCAATTTGACCATGGAAAATTTTTATTTAGGCTTAACTTAAATTGTTTCTTTTTATGCACAATTCTAAGTTCATTCTTTCAGCTTTACAGAAAGCCATGTTTGATCTTTCTACCACTTTAAATAAATTTACCAGAGCTGTTAGAAAAAAGATCAAAAATGTCGAAATTTACTCATCAGCGGAGCATAAAAATGGCTTTATCTCGAGAATAAAAAATTTTCGAGAAAAAAATAAAACAGTTTAGGTGTACAGTATATTGGTACGCATCACCTACCAAATTAGATCAAAATCAAAAATGGTGCGGCACAAAAATTTGTTGATTTTATATGGAATGACCCATTTATGTTACTTGTACAAATATTTCTTGGGGTGTTTCTAAACTGTCGAAGAATGTTTGCGTCTTTGTGAAAAAGAAGAAGACTGTTTTTAGTACTTTTCAGCAGAGCTGTCAAGTGTTTTAGCAGAGCGGTGCAATGTAAAAAAAAATTGCGTAAGGTTACAATTGTTAATGGGTGTAACGTTACACAATTTCTGTAGTAAGCTGTTCCGATTTTAAGAAAGCTAATTGTTGGTGGAAAGTTTCACGTGGCCTGTGTAAAGCTCCACCAAGCGGTAAAATTACTGGAGCGTATTCAAAGCGCATGCGTTGAGACAAACATCGGCGCAGAGCAGGAAATTGTCTTATGAATGCAACCAAGATGTGTCGTAACCGGCCGAGTGGTAAAGCTCGCTTGCTTTTAAAGCTCTTGCTTTAAAAGTACAGTTAAAAAAAAAGTTTGCAGTTCGTTGTTCGATCCTATCGCGTGTAGTTAAAATAACTTATGAATTTGTGCAAAGTTGATTGGTAGTAAGAAACCATAAACTTGATAAACATTAAATTAACGAACAATTGAAAGTAATCCAGCCTGACGAATGCCCTTTTTAATACGCTTTTATTAGTTTCACATGTGGGTTTTTATGTTTGTATGTATGTAACTCTGAATAAAAGATAAAATCCACGTTCTTTACAAATATAAAAGTAATATATATTTAATACTATTATTAATACTAAAGGCTAAACTATATTTCATGCTGATGTATTATAAGTGCTTCAGTTGTTTGTATGTAACTCAGAATAAAGGATAAAATTACTTTTTTCGCAAATATAAAAGTAATATATTTAATACTATTAGTAATACTAAAGCAGGGACGTCAGTTCAAGTTTTTCCAGGGGCGGGGGGGGGGTGAAGGGTCCAAACACAATGCAATTTGATCGGAAAACATTAAAAACCACGCCCACTTACATGCAAATACATTGCTTTTTCAAAGCCAGGAGGGGGGGGAATCGACCTTCCCCCTAAATGACGGGCCTGTACTAAAGGCTAATTAGTTTGATTGACTCTAAAAGCGTATTTTTTTATTTTTTTAAACTATAATTTAATTATTTCTTCTTCTTTCTTTTGGCCGAGAGTTCTGGTGTAACCTTACACACAGAAGTTGATGAAACCTCATGCTATAGTTACATTACCGTGGTATAACCTTCCACAAGTGATGTGCTACTTTTCACCAGATATATCGGTTAAGTTACTCCATAGCAGGGGAGGCAGCACTGCCGGCTGATCAAGGGCGAAGTTCAGGTGAAACGCTGCATATGCAAAAGTACGTTACGCACTGCATCTGCAAAAGTGCGTTTGCGCAAAAGAGCAGAATTGGCGCTTTTGCTCAAACAACGTTTCACAAGAATCCGAAAATTTGCGTGTGCAACGTACTTTTGCAGATGCAGCGTTTCGCCTGAATTCCCGCCGTGAATCCGGAGACCTGTTTCTAAACCAAATACTACATTACTACCGTTAGTCCAAGAGTCAGGAAAAATAAGACTAATTATGGTTGTTTTCCATTGGACAACAAAGAATTACACGCAATTTTGGCAGAATTGGTGCTTTTGCTCAAACAACGTTTCACAAGAATCCGAAAATTTGCGTGTGAAACGCATTTTTGCAGATGCAGCGTTTCCCCCGAATTCCCGCCGTGAATCCGGAGACCTGTTTCTAAACCAAATACTACATTACTACCGTTATAGTCCAAGAGTCAGGAAAAATAAGACTAATTATTGTTGTTTTTCAGTGGGCAACAAAGAATTACTCGCAATTTTAGCAGAATTGGCGCTTTTGCTCAAACAACGTTTCCCAAGAATCCGAAAATTTGCGTGTGCAACGCACTTTTGCAGATGCCGCGTTTCACCTGAATTCCAGCCGTAAATCCGGAGACCTTCTGTTTCTAAGTTCTACTACCGTTAGTCCAAGAGTCAAGAAAAATAAGACTAATTATGGTTGTCTTTCATTGGACAATAAAGAATCACACGCAATTTCTGAAACACTGAAAATGGATTTTCATTTTTCCGTATTTTCCCCCCAAAATAATTTTTTATAAAGAGGCGTATTTCGTATACTGCTGTATACGACTTAATAATTCTTCATTGAATGTCTAGACTGCATCTTACAGATCATGACTTTTTTCATTTTTTTTCTTCAATCTCTTTTCTTTTCAGATTTTATGGTTAATGACCAAGTGCTGGAACTGGGGGATCAAGGTACATTCAAGGGGCCACGGAAAGAGAGCCCACAAGTGGTGCTCGTTAGCGATGTCTTTTCTGAAGAAATTGACCTCCTTGAGATCTTTGCACGAAGCTAAACTACAGCGCCTCTATTCTGTATTTTTCCCGAACACTGAAAGCGAAAAGGATATTTGATTTAAGGTTTATTTAATTCTTTTTTCACAAAACACAAGTTTTGTTTTGTTGAATGCATCTGTTTGGAAATTCTGGATTTAGTTGGAGAGCCCTTTTTCAATGGCTTTGGTTTGTTGATAGGTTTTGTTTAAAGAAAATGCATACCTTATGAGTATTAAAGATGTACTAAAATGGAATGTTTCTGAATTTAATATTCTCGATTTTATTGATTCAATTTGACGAGAGAGAAATTTATCCAAAAGGACTGCAAACTATGGCAAATACTAAAATCATGCGATGTGTATTATATTACGTGCATAGGCAATTGCTTATTTTTGTTTCTTTTAACGTTTATGCATATAACTACATAAAAACGACATATTTTCAAAATAACTGCATGTTACTGCGTTTTTCATTTACTATGAAATCGTGTGTGTCGTTCGCACTTATTACAGAGCTAATCTCTTAAACATTATTTGCAATTTTGCATTGCAGGATACTTTGATTAAGAATTTCAAAGATTCATACCTGGTTTGTCGGAACAAGTATCATAACAATATTTTGATGTTTTCCCCTAGTTTATTTTTTCGACATCAGATTTTGTAGTACGTGCTAACTCATACTATGCTTCGTTCATAGGAAAAAAGGATGAAATGTTCAAAAAGAAATGTACCATGTGGCAATGCCAGTCACGCATTTGACTTTGACAAATTGGTATAATAAAACCGTGAAGAGATGGCACTTGTCAATCAAATGAGAAAACGAGTCCATTCCATAAAATAGGTAGTGAAGGAAGACATTGATGTGTGCCATGTTTGTGAGTTTAGCGACATTTTGGCGATGTGATATTCTTTATAAAAGATGAAATAATGCTTTGACCATATGAGGCCGAAAAAGAGGCAACCTTTAGAGTAAAGCATTCTAAATTTATCGTCTGCAACATTTCTTTCACTACATTAAAATTTATTATAATATAAATTGCAGTAAATATCTTGAGTGAGATAGTTTAATTTTTAATTTATCGTTTGCTGGGTAAAGTTTGTAGATGTTTATTGTTTCAGTATTATTATGAACAATAATGCACAAAATTTCAGTGACTAACACTTAAAAGTTTTAGAATCAATTGAATTTTTTCTAAAAAAAAATAGAACCGACTTCAGTTGGAAATTGCTCTAAAAAGTAAAAAATAATTTTTTTTCTTTGAACACCATCGAAACTACTTTTAAACATAAGTTTTGAAGTCGGCACAAAAACGATACGTAAAATGATATTCAACCATATTTTGCAAACATTTTTCAGAGAAACCATTGAAATTTAAAAGCAGAATATTTTACCATTACACGAATGAGTGGTAATCAATGAAATGTATCCATTAAAATTTATATTTATAGTTGAATTGTAGTTGCGTATGATTCTATGCATTGTTTTTGCGCCGACTTCAAAACTTATGTTTAAAAGTAGTTTCGATGGTGTTCAAAGAAAAAAAAAATATTTTTTACTTTTTAGGGCAATTTCCAACTGAAGTCGGTTCTATTTTTTTTTTCGAAAATATTTTATTTCATTCTTTTTAGTGTAAATGCACTTAAAATAATCAAAATGTAGTTAAAAAACCATGCAGCTGTTTAAAAAATTCCTTGCAGACCTGGATTCGATCTCATTCCATCAGGAACTTCAACCTGACGCGTTTAACCACTTGACCATCGGGTTGCTCATTGATGTAAGGATTTACGATAGCACATATTGTTTTAAATAACATGAAATTTTAGTTTTTAGATCATAACTTTTTTTCTAGTGAACAAATGGATGGCATTATGCAAAAAGGAGTTAACCCACAAAGACCTGATTTTGAGATAATGGTCTTTAAAGTCAACAAACTCTGGCAAAAATCATGAGCTCTATATCAATATACCAATGATATGTTACCATGAAACGCTAATAGGGCTTAAATCCTTTTTGCTAAATGTAGAAAGCAACATATTTTACCATCAGAGTTGGATAAGTCATTTTTTTTATGTTTTGTGGGTTAACTCCTTTTTACATAATGCCATCCAAATATCGGCACATGAGTGCATGGTACCTAAGTTACACCATCTCCTATCGACTAAAAAAAATCGTCCAAATCGGTTCAGTAGATCAGATGTTATGTGCAAAAAAAAAAAAGAAAAAAGAAACATACAGAGCCGCTTGCATTGAGAACCTCCTCCTTTTTTGAAGTCGGTTAAAAAAAAAGTACTCGAAATATATTTATGCTATGGGATTATTTAATATTGAAATACAAGTTGCAGCAGTAATTGCTTTTGGTTGGCGAAACAGTAAAAGTGAAATGGTTTACGTTCTTTATTACAACCCTACTTTCGTCAAGTTTTAATTAAAATGAACTATTGGAGGCGTTGGATCTGCAAGAAAGCGTAAGCAGTGAAGTCGCGCTAATCCTGCCTTTTACAAAGTAAAGTGATCCGTTTCCGTTTCCAGTCCACGCGCCATCTCTCCGTGGTCTCTATACCCTGTGTAACCAGAGAAGGCGGCCGGAAGTGAAATTTCCCCTGATGGTTGTCATAGTTACGGCACTATGGACTTTTCTCCCTCTTAGCTTTAGTAACAATGGCTAAATGCAAACCATTGAAATTGTTTGTGCGTAAACTATTATTCAATCAACGTTCATAGAATACTTTTTGAAGTATTTATATAACGAATACTCATGATGGCAGGTTTTGCTAAAAACAAACTATTTAGCACTAGATTTGTTAGAAAACGTTTAGAAATAACTGAGATACGAGGACATGAATAAAAGCGTGAGCCTCATTCGATAAACATAAAATAAATGAAAGCCTTAACAGCAGTGTATAACAAGAAGTTCTGTCAAGAACTAAACGAGCCTACTTTCCCGTACATCGACATCGGCATTCTCGCATCTGATCATTATTCTCTTGATTATCTGAGACTGAAAATTATGTCAAACATACCTTTTTAGCACTTAGAGCTGATTTCGAAAAGCAAAATATGCCCCTCTCATCAGATGAAATAGACGCGTAAAAAGTAATTAACGAATAAATAAAGTTTTGTCACACCTTTTAAAGAGTGTAACTGTTACAGTTCCTCCGTAGAAAAAATCCTCCATCGTTTTCAAAAAAAAAAAAAATAAAAATAATAAAAATAATAATAATAATTAAGAAAAATAAATAAATAAAAGTACAAAGATCATCAAAACACATTTTATCAAAGAAAGAAAAAAAAAGAAAAAGAAAAAAAAATCGTCCGTTAATAAAATGTCCGGAATTTCACTTTTAATCCGTTGCCAATTGTTAAATATAAATAAAGAATAAAATGTTCTCGTGAATGAAAAATTTTTGTTACACAAAAAAAATCGTCTGCAAAAAAAAAAAAAAAATAATAAATAATAATAATAATAATAAATAAAATAAAACAAACGAATAAATAAACAAAAAATCGTCTGCACGTTCAGTCATTTTTTTTCTGAGCCTGCATTTCCGCCATGTTCGGAGTCGGAGTCGGAATCAGAGTCCTCACAGAAGATTACTTAGAAAAGTACTTTACAAACATTATTTATCAAAACCATTTTCTTACAAAGTTAGTTTGAAGGACATCCGACTTTAAGTTCAGGATCAACATTCAACTTAAATTCCCCGTAGACGCTAATGTAATTTTTTTTTTCTGAACGGTTCACTATTGAACGAAAAATGGTTTGAATCAAAAAGCGAAATATGGGAATGTATGGGAAAGTCTCTCCGAGATCTTTCAAACAAAAAAAAAGTTTATTCCATTCGGACGGTTCACTCAAAAGTTATTAGGTGGGGAAAGGTTGCTTAAAAGGTTCAATGTTAAACGAAAAATTGTTCAAATCGGAAATGTAGATACGGGAATGAAGTATTCTTGATGAGATATTTCGAACGAAAAAAAGTTTGTTCAAATCGGATTGTTCACTCAAAAGTTAGCATCGCGGGATAGGTTGTTTGAACGGTTCAAAGTTGAACCAAAAATTTTTCAAATCGAAAAATCAAATATGGGAATGAGCTGTACTCGCCGAGATCTTTCGAACAAAAAAAAGTTTCTTCAATTCGGACGGTTCACTCAAAAGTTATTAGGTGGGGAAAGGTTGCCTGAACGGTTCAATGTTGAAACAAAAATGTTCAAATTGAAAATTTAAATACGGTAATAAAGTATCCTTGCCGAGATGCTTCGAAAAAAAAAAAAATTGTTTAAATCGGACTGTTCACTCAAAAGTTATTAGGGGTGACAGCTTGTTTGAACGGTTCAATGTCGAACAAAAAATTGTTCAAATCGAAAATGTAGATACGGGAATGAAGTATCCTTGAAAAGATCTTTCGAACAAAAAAAAGTTTGTTCAAATCGGACTGTTCATTCAAAAGTTAGTATCGCGGAACCGGTTGTTTGAACGGCTCAAAATTGAACCAAAAATTGTTCAAATCAAAAAATCAAATATGGGAATGAGCTGTACTCGCCGAGATCTTTCCAACAAAAAAAAGTTTGTCCAAGTCGGAATGTTCATTCAAAAGTTATTAGGGGGGGGGGACAGACAGACCGAGACACAAATTCCCCATCTCAATACCCTACTTTCAAATTTTTAATTTTTCGATATTCATTTTACCTCTTTATTTTTTTAACTTGGCGATATTTTTTGGACTTGGCGATATTTTTTAGATGCATTAAGCTACTTTTAATACTTTTTTCGTCTTTCTTTTATTTTTAACGGGAAAGTAGGCTAAAAAGGAGTGGAGCTGTTTTCTTTCGTGCGGTTTCCATGGAGACTATGCAAAATTTCTAAAATTGGTACGCCTATTTAAAAGTAACCGAGTATAGTTAGAGATGAATTTTGGGATCATTATATTTTACTTTTATTCTTTTTAAGGGGGGGGGGATTGAAAGTTGACCAGAAACAATAGTATCAATTGTAGAAAAGTGAAAAATTTTAAGAAATATTATTAGTTATATAATTGGGGGGGGGGGGGGGCTCACATTTGGAAATTTATGAACCCAATTTTGGGTTTTGCGGAAAATTCTATCGGCAGTATTGCCCCTAACCGTTTTTTTAAATGAATTTCGGCCCTTTAATCCCCCTCCTTTTTGATAGTTCAGTTTTCATTTAATCGAAAACTTTTTCCAGGCCACTAAACTATCTTTGGTTGGCTATTTAGTGGCCAAGTGGTCACGGGTTGAAGAATTCTATTCCAGACACTTTTACCAGTAGGGCCTATCTCCACATCAGCAGAAAACCGATTGAAACCAGAGGCAGAAACCGAAAATCCGGGTACTTTCCATTTCTTTTAAATTCAAAGTACCCGGATTTTTGGTTTCTGCCTTCGGTTTCGGTCGGTTTTCTGCTGATATGGAGCCAAGTACTTACTGCTATCACTACTCTTTTTTCTCTATGACATTTATCTCTGTGGACCGACATAATTTCCTGGGTAAGCAACGTTACATCAAATTTTATCTTCATTTAAGCTTATTCCCCTACTTTGCTCCATTTTCATAAGAATCCAGTCTCTATATTTAGGGTTTTAACTGGGCTTAAAGTTGCTTTAGAGTACTACTTTTATTTTATTTACGTTTGCCAGAAATGATTATTTACACTTATCTAAAATTTGAAACAATTCAAAAAAACATTTTTACTTTCTTATATTTGATATTTTACAAAAACAGTATTACAGTTGTAAATTATAATTGACAGAAGAATTTTAAAACAAAGTACTAAAACCGTCATAAATTATAATGTTTACTAGCTGCGTGGCCCGGCGTTGCAGGGGCTTTAATGTAGTGAAGGCAGTTTGAGAAAACTACTCACCGCCAAGGCGACTCGTCTTCAAAGTAGTGAGGAAAGTTTCAACAAACTACTCGCCAGCAAGGCGACTCGTCTTTAAAGGGATGAGGAAAGTTTGAACAGTCTACTCGCAGTCAAGGCGGCTCGCCTTTAAAGTACCAAGGAAAGTTTCGATAAACTACTCCCCGCTAAAGCGGCTCTCTAAAAAGCTTTCCTGCATCAAAAAGTCTATCGAATTATTTGCACATGCTTCCTCAGAAATAAAGACCATGTCAAGTAGCGCATACTTAGCACTCTCCCTAAATAACAAATAAAATTCCTTAAAAAAAACAATTATTTCCAAACCGCTTTCTTCCTGTAAAATTAATTGTAAAATTCTAAACGAAACAGTTGTTTTGATATTTGGATCGCAGTAAAAAAAAGTCCCTTCTAAAAACAGCAATTGCAATTTTATTTAAAAACACATTTTCAAAATGGTACCAGAGCAAAACTATAAGTCATTAATTAGAATAAAAACAATTGTTAGAACTTTGTTGTAACACGTATTCAAAATGACAACGGGGAAAAAATAACATTCTTTAATTTTAAAAAGTTCAATAATTTAATTAACGTTTTGGGCAGGGATTCAAGTGAAACAGGCGATCGCATACTGCAATCGCTACTGGAAATGAATTACATTAGAACGTTTCTTGATAAAAACATCGTGACGTTTGCCTATGAAAAACGAGCTAGATAAAACGTCACAGCCTACTTGGCGAATAAGAGGAGATATCTGACTGCTTGTGAGTTCTTATTGGCTCCGCCCGTAGTGACGTCAGTGCCAAGTTAAGTTGATGATAATGTAATTCACTTCCAGTAGCGATTGCAATTCGAAGCGATCGCAGTGCTGTTTCACTTGAATTCCTGCCATAATTTAAAAGGGCAACGGAAAGAAATGATTATCTTGGCATTTTAAATAGTTCAATAATTTAATTTTCGTTTTAATTCAAAATGGCAACGATAAGAAATAAATGTCTTAGGCAGGGATTCAAGTGAAACAGCACTGCGATCGCTTCGAATTGCAATCGCTACTGGAAGTGAATTACATTTTCATCAACTTAACTTGGCATGACATCACTACGGGTGGAGCCAATAAGAGCTCACAAGCACTCAGCGATCTCCTCTTATTCGCCAAGTAGGCTGTGACGTTTTATCTAGCTCGTTTTTTCATAGGCAAACGTCACGATGTTTTTATCAAGAAACGTTCTAATGTAATTCATTTCCAGTCGCGATTGTAATTTGCGATGGCCTGTTTCCCTTGAATCCCTGCCTTAGGCAGGAATTTAAGTGAAACACAGACGATCGACACTCACCAATGCAATTGCAAATTCCTAAATTTGGATACGTTGCAATCGCTATGAGATGCGATTCAAATGTAATTCGACTTCCAGTAGCGATTGCAATTTGCGATCGCCTCGAAGCGATTGCAATGGGTTTTATTTGAATTCGGCCCTTAGGCTGGAATTCAAGTAAAACACGGACGATTGCAACTCACCATTGCAATCGCAAATTTGGATTCAAGTGAAACGTTACAATCGCTACGAGATGCTATTCTATCGTAATTCGACTTCCAGTAGCGATTGCAAATTGCGATCGCTTTGAAGCGTTTGCAATGGTGTTTCACTTGAATTCGGCCCTTAGAATTTTAAATAGTTCAATAATTTAATTAACGTTTTAATTCAAAATGGCAACGGAAAGAAATAAATGTCTTGGAATTTTAAATAGTTCAACAATTTAATTAACGTTTTAATTTAAAATGGTAATGGAAAGAAATAAAAGTCTTGGAATTTTAAATAGTTCAACAATTTAATTAACGTTTTATTTTAAAATGGTAATGGAAAGAAATAAAAGTCTTGGAATTTTAAATAGTTCAACAATTTAATTAACGTTTTATTTTAAAATGGCAACGGAAAGAAATAGATGTCTTGGAATTTTAAAGAGTGCAAAACATTTAATTAACGTTTTAATAAATATCTCAGTTATTTAACGTCGTAGAATTACGCGGTTGGTCTTATTGTCTTCCTTAGAAAATTTCGCATCGAATACTACTATGTTTGATTCTCTACTCTCCGCAGTTTTTGAGGAGTTCAAGCTTCAGACGGACAGACAGACAGACGCGGGCAGATTTTAATAGTATTAATTTCTTTTCAGTATGGAAAGAAGCATAATAAAAAGACAGAGATAACAGTTCTTGAAATATTCTTTAATAGATATGCGATAAAGTTTTTTTTACATATCAGAATCAATCTTATGAATGATATGAACACAATTCAACATTGAATGACTATACGCAAAAATAAAATACGTCTTTTTCAGCACACCAAGAACAGTTAAAACAATTTTTTAATAAAATATTAAATGGGATTTTAAAAGTTCCTAGGATCAACTCATACTAATATATGAAACTAGTTATTTAACTCAGAGCGAGACCAGACAAATGTAATAAAAATATGCTTATTCGATAATATGAGAATAAATAAGAATATGATATAGATTATATTGGTAGTTAAGAGAAACTAAAATTTATACCATCAAAATACTTTTCAGGGCAATGGAAACAACACAGAGCTCACAAACGTCACAATTTATTGCATTAAACATTTTCTTCCGTTTTTTTTTTCCTTCTGAAAAAGCGTTATCAACCACGCCAAGTCAAAAATGAAATCCAACAGGCACATTTTTGATTGATAAATTTTTTTTTCGCTGTCAGTTCATAACAAGTTTTAAACGGGCGGACACATGTTATTTCTTGAAGAGTAAAAAAGCAAAATTTGTGACGGTTCCTCAGGACGTTTCAACAATCAATAAAATTATTAACAATGTAACATTGAGATTGTAATGCTCTTATCTCACTTCGTAGTTACTGTACAGCTAGATGGAGCAACGTAGTGGCATGGTTCAGGAAGAGTGAAAAGTTGAAAACAAGTTGATTTTTCTTTTGTTCGTTGCTAGGGATGCACCGATTAAATGGCCATAATCGGCACAACTTGGCCAATTAATCAGTGGAAAAAATATTTTAGAATAATTTTTTTAATGTATAACCTCAAAGAGAAACTGACAAATAAATTTTTAAATGAATGTAAGATAAATAAATTCGTAAGTGAATAAATGTAATTTTCTGAAAACATTCCTATAACATGTAGTCACTACAGCCTCCTCCCCTATTTTTCTTTTTTATTTTCATGTATGGAATTTGGCTCAATGAAATTCGGTGAAATTTTGGGAAAATTAGGAAGACAGAAGAAAAATAAATCGGCTCTCAGAAATAAATTAGTAACTATTTCTAAAATCGAAATTGTAAAAGAAAAAAAAATAAGTGAAGGATAAAGTATTAAAAATAAAAATCATGGTAAATAATCGGCCTTGCCGATTAATCGGTAATCAGCTAATTTGCTTATCGGTGCATCCCTATTCGTTGGTTAGATCAAAGCATGGGCTTGTGGGGTAGAGAAATTATTCGTCATAGCGGAGAAGGAACGATAAAGATCATGGTGCAAAACATACGAATTTGGCATCCTTTTCTTGGCGAAGAAACTTTGGCGCTGCGCTCCAAGAGATCTGCGTCTCCAGTTAATTAGTTACTCGATAGATGACGCCGCTTAAACTGCATAAATAATCATTGGGTTTAGTGGCGCTATCTATTGATAAATTAATAAGAGCGGTAGATAAAATTAATGACTTAGCATTATGGTAGCGAATGCCTGCTGCATTAATACCAAAGTTTTATTTGATTAAAAGGTAGAGATCACAAAAAGTATCTCAATTTTCAGATGACACACCTCAACATTATTTCAGTAGTTGCTACCCCCTCTCCAAAAAATACCATGTTTAATTATGAAGACACTTTTGAGAATCTGTGTCTTAATGGATTGATGCTAAAACTATATTTTCAAGATTATTCTTTTACTGAAATACTTTGTACTGAGCACATTTGCAGATTATTATTAGAAATATATTCTCTCCCCAAAAGCCCATAAATCAAAGGAAACACGGCACTCCACAGTTTCTTTGTAGAAATTGAAAAATTCTTGATCTAATAGCAACTGAAAACGAAACTACCAACATTTCTACTGTATTTCGTTCAACAGAATTTCGTAATCTATTTTTCATTAGTTATGAATTGGGATTGTAAAATATTTCCAGAATTTTAGAAAAGTTGTCGAATAGTTACACTCAAGTTGTAAAAATGAGACTTTCTATGCATATATTATAGTACTAACGCTAGATAAAAGGTTCGCCAAGAGGAATTCTGAAAAGAACACTGTTTCCTTCAAAAGGGGAGTTTTGAGCAATTTTTATTGGAACTTGGGGGTCGACGAGTACAAAAGGGGGTCGAACTAGTGCTACGTACGGTATTCTTAGAATTTTGGACTTTGGCTTTGAATTTCTATACGTTCGAATAAAAGAAACCATCATGCAACATGATATGAAGTATCCACTTTCTAAAGATTTTCTTCTATTTCTAAAATAATGATTTGTGTGTGTTGCGTGTCAGTACGATCACTCACCCGTACCACATACATATTATTATTTTCCAAACATTTTTTTTTCTTGAAAGTTGATATTCATGTTATGTTACATAATGCTTCCTCATATTCGAACAGGTTACAGTTAAAAGTCAAAGTTTATACTTTCGGAAGCAAAGAACAAATACATGCGTAAAAATGTCTCACCTGTATACAAGGATTGAGAGCTAACAGTTGTTCTCGAATTCATACTCCCGATTATCCGCGGCCGGATTAGCTGCGGTTCGGATTATCCGTGGGTCTTTTACACCGTTGCTTTTTTTTAATGGTGTTGATTCACTGAATGCAGAAAAATGCTAGTACATAATTAGTCGTTTTTAGCCTTTAAAGATATTTTTTTACATTCAATGTTATCATTTTTAGCTATCATTTAAATGTAAGTGTTGCGTCATTGACTCTTTTAGCTATTCCACAGATTAATATTGCTTTTTACCTATTTTAAAGTTCTGAGATTAAATTTGTGAATACTGTCAACCAACCGTTTGTGAATACTGTCAACCAGCCGTTTTCCTTTGATACCACATACAAAAGAAAAGCTAACTACAAAATGAAAGAGTGTACAGCTAAAAACTAAACATTTTAAATTCTTGTAGTGAAACTATACTGGGAGGTTACTGGAAGAGGTAAAGACATACAAAATCTAATTATCTCCTGTTAAAATATGTTATAGATATTTGAGTTGGTACAGAATTTGTATATATATACATGTAAAAGTTGTCAGAATAACTTAGAACAATACTAAGTACTTTTTAGTCGGAAAACTAGCTAAATAAATATTGAGCAGTTTAGAATTTTGTTTTTCTTTTTTGAAGAGTTTAAGATAATATTTATCGAGAAGAGAGGTGGTAATGAGCATATCAGGGCTATCACAGACGATTAAATATTAATGGATTTTTTAGTTTATGTATCTGTCAAAATTACGTCAGTATTCTTTAATCACAGAGAAAAAAAAATTTGAAAACCTGTTTTCTTATTTTAGTACAATAAGTAAAAAATTGCAAACAATTAAAATAACATTCAAAAGTAAAGAATAGGTAAGATGTATGAAATTTTTAATATACTATTTTAATAGGAGGGATTTGGTTTATTTTGTTTTATGAAATATTTTTGAGATGAAATTATAAGTTAACAAAGCTTTAAAGCACAACTGCACAGAAAAAAAATTCAGACATTTTCAGTGTTTTCATTAATAAAGGTTTTTTTCTTTTTGTATTTCCATTGTACATGCTTGTTTTTTTTTTCTGCACATTAGTACTTTTGGACAAACATAAATATATTTTTCATTCTCGATACAAAAGTAATGTTTTCTATTTATTATGTTGAGATATTTTGTGAGACACTTAATATCTTTTGCACTGCAGTAAAATCAAAAGTATACTTCCACTAAGTTTTATTCTTTGAAATTAGTAGTTTTTCAAATTGATAAAATTTATGGCTCATTTTCTGTTAATGACAGATATAAGTACATAAATCTTTAAAATAAGTCAGTAAAATCGATTGCAATCCTTTTAAAACCATCTAATATTTACTGAAGAGAAAAATAAAAAAATCTTTGCCAATAAAAATATTTTTCAGACACCATTTTTCACTAATATTCTTATCCGGAAAGCTCATCGAATTCAGATTGATCCTTTCTAAATACCTAATTTTGAGAAATAGAATATTTGGCTTCCAAATTACATGTCTATATCTAACCTTACTGTACGATCACGCGATTCCAAGAATTGCAAAATACGATACGATTCATGATTTCTGCACAATCAAAACTCCAGCTCTAATAGAAATGGACGAAAAAACTCTAGCAATTAGCTTCTTCGATATATAAGCATGTTTTTGTATATTTAACTGTTTTTAATTCCCCTATTTTGAATAACTAAATAAGAAATATTTATAACATGACAGTGTGTTTGTAAAAATGTTTCATTTCTGTTTCTAATCGTACTTCGCGAAATAATGAACTAAGTCAAAAATTTGAATTTTTTTAAGCACTTCAAAGGGCCTGTATGTATTATTTCATAAAAACGCCTTGCATCTTGTCCTATACCTGATACTGATATATTTTCATTAAAAAGTCATAATTTTAACAGGTAATAAACATAGTTTTGCCTAAAATTCCCACACCGGATTTTGATTGCTTAGCTATCAAAATTTATTTCATTACCCATTAAAACCATTACTTTTTAATGAAACACATGAGCGTCACGTGTGGTACAAGATGGCGGCTTTTTCGTGGAATGGCCTATAACTTTTTTCATGCATTAAAAACGCTAAACGGTTTATGAGCCCCGCATCCTTTGCTTTATACTGTATGAGAAGTTTGCCTAAAACATTTTGTTTCTTTTTAATGCTAAGAACTTATTCAAAGATATTAATTTTAATATAATTAATAAATAACCAATTGTTTAATCAATTCCTAACCATTTTTGACTCACACGAAAGCTATTTCTTAAGATAGAGTGTCACATTTTCTATCCTTCATAGCACTAGCAAGTGATAGTAGAGAAAACTATAACAGTATTTAATATTTTAGAAACTCCTTTCTTATAGACATCGGCACGGCTCGGATGATTTTATATAGTCGCAATGCTTGGGTTAAAATATTTTAATTTTTTAATCCTATTTCACAGTATTAGTTGCATAATATGTAATAAATGCCTTTAAAAATTAAATATTAGATTATTTAAGGTTTATTATTTACTATATCAAAACTAACAAGAGTTATTTATTCTTACTGAAAATTTAGTGAAAGCGCAGTGAATTTTTGTTAATTCATTTTTTCATAATTTTTACAATAATTAAATATTAGATTATTTACGGATTATTATTCACTATTTCAAAAACGAACAAGTATTATTAATTCTTATTAAAAATTTAGTGAAAGCGCAATTATGAAATTTTCGCCTATTTCTATTACGAAACACCACTCTTCAAAAAACGTATCTCCTTATAATAGCAATTATTAATTTCCCTAACAATAAAAATACCTTGTTCACTTATACCATATGCAATTCTTCGGTTCGCAAAAAAATCTTAAAAAGTTTTCATAGAGTAAACTTGGCGAGATAAGCGATTTAAACTCTGATTTCCTAAAACTTGGAGTTAAATTGCGTTAAAAACACTACAGATTGTTTTGAATAGGATTCAGCATCCGATGAACTGATGAAGACACCAGAAAAATCAGTCATAACATGTTGAAGAGCAAGCGATGCTGAAGATGATTGCTCACTGCAAGGATATAGCCAGTTTAAAATATTACAACATTTAAAAAAATCAACGATAAAAATAGATTTTTCTCATAGCACTTAAAAGCATGGGTAAAAATATGACAATCAACATTAAAAGTAACGAAATATTTCTAAATAAGAGGAACACAGAACACACAAAATTGGTAGATCACAAACGAAGGCAAAACTCGAAACAGCTTTAAACCAACATCTTCTGAATCAGGAATAATGGAGTTTTATGTACCAAGACCTAAAGAAAAGAAAAAAGAAATTTTAAAAACCTTTAAACTTAATAAATTATACTAGACAGCAACTTAAGTTGACACTAACTTCACGACGCGCGGAAACAATAAGAGCTCACACGCAGTTAGCGAGCTCCGCTAATTCGCCAAGTAGGCTGTGACGTTTTATCTAGGTCGTTTTTCATAGGCTGACATCACGGTGACGTCACGACCTCAGTGTCAAGAAGCCTTGAAGTGTAGTATAAATGTAAGGTAACAGACCTCAGATACTAAAGCTAATTTTACGCCGATTACTTCAATGCGCCGCTATTCTGCGCATAAGATCCAATGTGAGACACAGGATGACTTAAGGGTCGCATTTACTGCAGGCTTACTACCATGGTCGCCCATATGGCATGGCTAGGGGAGGGCAAGTGGGAACACAACCCCCCCTGGAAGTTAGTACTTCCTTGCTTTTAGTACAATTTTTTGGCAAAAAGATTAAATCATTTCTTCTTCAGCCATTAATGAATAAGTTAGAAAAATGTCAACTTTTATAAATTCTAACTAATCCGCAGTGAAATTGCTTTCCATGTGAAAAAATATCTGTACCCCCCTAAAATTTCGCGGCCTAACGACAATAAATTAACGCGTCCCTAAAGCGTTCTGATTGGCAGTCATTTACTCTAGCATTAAAAATTACTTTCATTCAAGAGACCATAATTTGTTGACTGCATTTTGACGTCACGTGGAAGAGAAATTATCGCTATTGGCGTAATATCAGCAGCAAAGATCTGTTGTGAAGCAGGGGCAATAACTTATAAAGCTGTTTATGCTCGAAAACGTGGGAAAAGTACAATAACGCCAACATACATTGACATCTTTTCTTCCCCTTCAATAGTGAACTTCATAATGAAAAAATCATTAAGACGTCAAGTTGCACAAAAATATTCTATGTGTAACAAATTATAGCAGCTTCCCTATAACAATATTTCAAATGTTTTTCTTTTTCAATTTTTATGCAAATTCGTTAGCATTTTCACTAAGAAACAACCATATAGGTTCATATATTCACCTTCATTATGTAAGTTGATGAAGCTCAACACTCAAGATCTATAAGTTCGAGAGTTTTAACACAACCTAATACAACATTAAGTATTTATTATTACTTCCATTTTATTCTACGCCCTATTTCATGAGAACTGATAGATAGTCAAAGTAAGAGGGTTACTGTTTTGTCACCAATATTTGCTACTTTTACGGTTTTCTTGCTGAATTGGCTATTTTGTTTGTATTTAACGAGCTTTAGAAGATAGATTTTTTTTTTCTTTTAAATGTTATTGTACTCCAAGTTTCCACAGACGTGATACGATCTCACCTGTTCTGGATCCGCGCTTGTAACTCATACCTACTGTGAATTTGTAAGAAAAAAGCAGTCGAAACCTTTGTACAACAATTGAAGTTAAAAATACAAGCCAACGTGTCTAAAAGTACAAATAAAATATTAAAAAAGAGTTTGAAAAACTCTAGCAAATAGCTATTTCGGGGCTATTACAAATGAAGCCCCATCATCCGTGCGAAAAGAGGGTGGTTCAACTGACCACAGTCAAGTGAACCAAACTTGACGTGTTGGGTCACTTGACTGTAATCAGTAGAACCACCCTCTTTTCGCTCTGATGATGGGGCTTTATTTGTAATAGCCCCGAAATAGCTATTTGCTAGAGTTTTTCAAACTCTTTTTTAATATTTTATTTGTACTTTTAGACACGTTGGCTTGCATTTTTAACTTCCTACTGTCACTACTATGAATGTTCACGTGAACAATTCAAATTTAAAGTTTGGTAACGAAAGAGAGAGAGAATAAAAAGACTCACCACCTTTCCTTTCCAACGACGTAACACGTGTGTGTTGACAAAAAAATGGGATCCAAACCAAAAATATACAGACCAGAGGACGAGCAGGAACATATCTCAGCTCCGCTCCCTCCAGAAAAAGGTTATAGAAGGCACTGGAAATGATGGATTTGGAGACAGTCCACGCCCTACGAGGCATGCCGCCATCTGATACGCACACGGAACAGGACGGGTATGAAACAACTGTCCATTCAACGCACAACTGTACTTTTAGAAAAATGCTATAATCTAGTGTCTCCGAAGTGCTTATTATTGTCCTCGCCGCGGTAGTTCTGTTGGCTTCGAGGCCTGTTGTTCTCATCTTGTAAGCTCAAGAGAAAGCCCTCGCTCGGGCGAAGGCCGTTTTTGTTTGGCACGTGGTACGGGCTGTCCTCCTCGGAGCTCATGGGTTGGTACAGGTAGGGGTTGCTGGTGGGGTTCTGCTGTTCCTGGAGCAGCCGGTGGGCGGCCCGGTCCAGTTCCTCGGGAGTCATGTTGATGGCTTCGGCTAGTTCCCGCTGGGTCGCCTTCACGAACTCGGGGTCGCAGTACCGACCCAGTCCCTGTTCCTGAAGAACCTGAAACGCAGAAATAGAATCATTCAGAGCTAGAAAGGCTGAAATCTGTCGTATACTTAGAAAGACTGAAGCGCCACAGGGAGACCCCTGTCTGATTTTAGAACGAATTCCTGATAAATGTTTTTCTGATTAAGTCCACACGCCACGAACATCTTCTCTAGTGACTAAATCAGAACGGATTCCATAATATTTTTGTAACGTTATGTCGACACGCGGAAATGTAAAGTGTTAGTTTCTCCTTCAAAGAGTGATCTCTGCAGGCTGGCTAGTGGGGAGTTGACAATCTTTCGCACGCATTCGAAACAAAATAAAACAGCAAAACAGACAGCAAAAATAAAATAATAAATATGAAACTACAGTGAAAAGCACTTTTTATGCTACAGTAAGCAGGAGAAAGTAAAATTTTCACTACTTTTGCTCTAAAATACTTCAGGGATCACTGAGGCCCCTACCTTCTTTCTTGATTTTATTTTTATTATTTGAACTTATTTGAGCCCAATTACTAAATGATTAAAAACGAAGTCAAAATAGGCAAAGTCAGACAGTTACATAATAATTATTTTTCGATTTATCGAACAACAAACTATGCCCGTTGGGCCACATAGCCCTTCCGTTCTTCTAGTTTTTATGCAGGAGTTTCTAAATTACAGCCCGTGGGTAACATCGAGAGCGCTAATATATTTGTCCCGCTCTCGGGTAGCTTACAAACTGCCCAGTAAGCAAAATATCTTGCTCCAGGATTGCATAAAGGTTGACGTGTAAGTAAAGATCATTTTGCCTCAATGCTACCTCAGTACTGTTATGTTACTCCATTTATGGTGTCAGCGTCTTACCACAAGATTGACTGTGAAGGTGTACGTAGCCCAATTTTTATGAAAATATCACTGCATAGGAAGGTATCCTGCATTTGCAATGCCACACAATGTTGTTATGACAGGAAAATGTAAGGATATTGTCATGACAGTGTTCAATCAGTCTATGCGGGAAGTGATTGCTTTTGTACTATTGAATACATATTGTTATGGCAGGAAAATGTCAGGATACATTCATAACAGGGTGAAATCAGTCTAGGAACAAGATGAGATTGCTTTTGTAATCCTGCATACATATTGTTATGAAAGGAAAATGTCAGGATACATTGATATGGCAGTACGAAATCAGTACGTTTGTGCAAGGTATTTTTTTAATAAACCTTTTTTTTTACTTGCTAATTTCACAAAAGGAGCAGTTTTCACAAATGGAGTCACAAGGATGGAGACTGTAATAATGGGACTTATTTAAAGTGCAATATTTGGAAATGGTCGACTCCAGTGCGATTGATACTGTAAATATATATTTATTTTAATATTAAACATTATTTGTAGCTTGCATTTGTATTTAGGGTGTTTAATGTAGTTTTTTTAAGTTATCTAGACAGAAAAATAGCCATTGTTTACAGAAGTAGCCATTTATGTATATAGATGTGCACTTTAATGTTGAAAAAATTATGAATGAGTTTCACTGAAACACATATTACGCGACAGAAACCCGGGCAGAGCCGGGTACCCGGCTAGTATATATATATATAAAACCATTGAATGCTAACTGTACTATGTATTAAATATGAAATATTTTTGGATTGTTGGTTTTCCTCGGTTCCAAAAATTTACAATGTGGCCCGTGACTAAAAAAGGTGGAAGACCTCTGATTTAATGTTGCTTGTTTTGATTAAAGAGAATAGCATATGAACGAATCGTACGCTGAACTAAAAAACTTAAAGTGACTAAAAAGCCTAAATAACTAAAAGACATTTCATTTGAAATGGCGGAAAATATTCATTAGGGAGATGGACATATTTATAGTGTCTAGAGCAAGTTATCAGAAGATACATTCCAGCTCATATTAATGCTTGATACCATGTTTATTCACGAAACATTATTTCAATCTTAAGAATTCTATGTGTTCCATGTAACAAAACTTTTCTGCTTTTAGAAATGGTTTAAATTCCATGCAACATGAAAGTAGTTTTACTATTGGGAGGCGATACCACATACCGCCGCACTGGTGGTGCCAGTGGTAGGAATGAACGCTAGGGTCAACTGTACCCATACTTAACAGCATGTTTTCATGATCATATTGGTATTGAAACAAAATTTCATTCCATTAAATAGGTATGACGTTGAAGAACATCAATCCATTTTAACTACGCAGGTTTAGGAAATTAAGGATAATTAGGAATAACAAATGAAAATTTATACTGACCCGTCCGACTAAGTTTTCGGCACTACCAATAAACCTCTCTTCTGGGTACCTTTGTAAATGATTCTGCATTTCCATACCATTCATTTCTGGAATATATTTGCTGTGGCCTGGAAAAGTGAACAAAATATTTCGAAAATTCAAAGATATGAAAACTAACACTGCAGATACTGCCCTTCAATTTCCTCTCAGGGCAGATTACTTTTAAATTCATTTCATTTTTTTTTGTGCTTCATACACTACAAAAAATGAATTATTGTTTTTAGTATAATACTGGCAGCCGAGGTAACAATTTAAAACTGTAAAATGAACGGTAATAAACGGTAAAATTAGCAATTTTACAGTTTACTACTGTAAAGTGAAATTTTTTTTTAGTTTATTGCCATAAAATGTAGCTGTATTATACTGTAAAAACAGCAGCATAATACTGACAGCCAAGGTTCCAGTTTAAAATTGCAAAATGCACTGTAATAAACGGTAAAGTTAGCAATTTTGCAGTTTATTTCTGTAAAATTAGAAATTTTTACAGTTTATTACTATTTACTATTAAATTAGCTGTATTATACTGTAAAAATAACATTCATTTTTTAAAGTGTACAATGTTTAGTACAGACCAAAAAAGCAACTCACCATGATAGGAAGCTCTGTGCATGGGGAGGTGGTTGTTGTCCGGCTTGGGCGACGCCTGCAGCACCAGGTCCTCGTCCGGGGGCGGCGCCAGTCCGGCCACGGCCAGGGCGGGCAGGGGCGCAAACCTGAGAGAGGCAGCAATCCGGCTCATGAGGGCGAGATCGGAGCAGGGGCCGGAATCCTGTCCTGGCTGCTCGTGGCTGTCCTGCTTGAAGAGGCGGGGCGGCCGGAAGGAGCCGCCCCTGCGCCGGGGAGGAGGGGTCGGGGCGCGGGGCCGGTCCTCGGAGGAGTCGTCGGAGGGCGCGCTGGGGGCAGGCACAGGGCGGTGTTAAGAGAGGGGGAAACACACATGCTCTCTAGTCTAGAGTCATTTCTAAAATTGTTAATAGTCTGTTCAATGAGATTTCCACGCAGCAAAGTTCCTGATGATGAGGATTTCTTTTCAAAACCATAATTTTTTTGTCACGCTCGTGGTTTTCGCTACTGGGCAGTTCTACGGCAACAGACGTATCAGTTTTTCACGAAGTAGCGTAAAAAGACTAGAAAGATGTTAAATCCTTGCTTTATTTCACGAACTTTTTGAAAAACGTTTTCTTTGCTTCCATGTATAACGCAATTAAATTTGAAGATTTCCTGAAAAAATGTTTAAATAATGCTATTTCATCCATACCGAACGCATCTTGTAAGATACGTCCGTTAGGGAGCCAAAAAGCAATCATATAATTACTGTTTCTGGAAATCTTCAAATTTTAACTGTGTTATACAGAAGTAGAGCCCATGTTCTTCATAAACTTCGTGCAACGAAAACATGATCTAACATATTTGGAGTCTTAGGAGGCTCGTTTTGTGCATCAATGGATGCTTTTTATCAAAATGGAATTGCTTAACTGCAACCAGAGTCAAGGGGAGGCCAGCCTTGTCAGAAACTAGGGGCCCGGTTGTAGTGGAGACCCGGTATGGAGTCAAAGTAGTATAAGTTTTAAGAGTATTATGGAGGAAGGGACCCCAGCACCCAAACTGACAAGGGAATTGGCTCTTGGCAGCTCTGACTGCAACCTGTTAGTTGTTGCTGTTCACAAGACAGTTTTTGAAGTAGCATGTAAACTTGGTTGGTTGCACTATTTGTTTAATAAATGCAATGTATTCAGTCATTTTAGATTTACAGGACACTAATCTGTTTGATTCTAAGTCATGACATGGATAATTCTGAACGCATTTTAGAGTTTACAAGTTCATTTAAATTGCGATTGAAACGAATTTCATTTTATTTCGTAAGGGATGTCAAATAAATATTTACAGGAAAATCCTTGGAAACACCTTAAATATAATAAAAGCACTAATTGCATTGCTACTTTCGATTTTAAAATCGCCCACATAAACTGTATACACAGCTATACTTAGGAAGCTTAAATCTATTAACTTTCCAAAACAGGTAACTTTGCTGCGCCGTTTTAATGATAAAACATGCTGAAGTAATGTTATATTTCAAATAGCATTTGTTGACGTAACCTTGCTTTAGCATAATAGGTCAGTTTTCTCAATAGAAATGTGTAGCGAATAAGTAACCAAGGACTTAATTTACACTGTAAGTCATACAAAACGCACCGAGAAGCACAAGAAATATAAAAGTCAAATTCATTTCGGGGTTTGCATATATCAAAAATGATTATAAATAGTATATTCAGCGGAGCTTCTTCTTTAAAAAAATTTCAAGAAATTCTTTTTACACAAAGCATTGGTCAGTCAATAAAATTCAACATGTTTTATCATGTAACACAGCTACATTTTCTACTAGTAAAATAGAACATTAGAACTTTCTACAAATAAAAATTTGTTATTAAAATCGAGTGATGAATCTGAGATTCTAAGTAAGTAAGGTTATTTACGTTATATCAAGTAAAATCGGAAATGCAAAACTCTCACACATGCCATTATTTGAAAAAAAAAAACACAATCAATCATTTTCATTTGGAGTTACTAAAATTTCATTAGATACACAAATGCAACACACTGTTAGTAAGATTAAATCAGTAAAAATGAAATAACCATAGATTCTTCTTTCAAAAAGTCACGCTTCTAGCCAACCTTTATTACGTTCATGAGTAGAGAAATGTTTCAAGATTTCTATCAACAAGTAGCTCAAAATTTTGACACTGCAAAAAAACTCGAAACAAGTGCGCACATTTGTCTTCTTCTTCTTACTTATCTCAGGTTGCTCATAAAACCAAAAATGTCTAAAACACCTAAAAAAGTGTAGGGTCCCTAAGGACTTCGTCTTTTGTAAAATTCAAACAGGTCAAAGTATGTCCGGGGGGAAGCCACGTCGGTGCAACTCCAAGGACAATTTGAAAAGTCTTTTTCCCCTTCTGAAAGGTGAGTCCCCTCGTGTGCCCACTCAGAATGCGGGAAAAGGCAGTTTGATATGGTCTTGGAATCATGTTGAAAGTCACATATTTGTAAATTTAAGATATAATTATTCTGCCGTGGTAACCGTAAACGGGGTATCTGCAGTAGAGTTCAAACTGAAATATGACTCTTTCAAGTTATGAACCGACATGTATTTGATTTAGTTATTTACAATCAAAAACAGAAAGTAAAAATTAAAAAAACGTGGTTTTACTCATATCTGCAAAATTCTCTTTGTTATTATCTTTCTACGCCTTCAAAAACAATTGCCTGAAGTTTTACGAATATTTTTTTGGACAAGGAACCAAGAGGGAAACAAAATGCACATTCATACTTCTCGGATTATACTTCACTATTCCTAATCCTGTGAACCAGAATTCATAATTTTTCTTCACTCAGTCAGATTCACTTCCCCCTCTGTGAATCAGAGCTGTAATTCACTTGTGGGGGATATTTTAGCCAGATGAAATCTCTTTCAGACTTTCCAAGTGAAAGGTATTTTTTTTTTATCAAGTGAATTGAGGCGCTGATTCACACGGGATGAAGTGAATTGGACTGAGTGAAATGAGATTAGGATTCTACACTGTGAAAATACAGCACAGTACTGCTAGAAAATCTCTAGTAAATTGGACTTCCCATAAAGGTTTTCTCAGGGTTGGCAAGGTTTTGGACAGAACGGTAAAAACCACGGTTTAAACCATGGTTTAAACCGTCCTGTCCAAAACCTATGTGTCCAAAACTGTCCTAAACTACATTTTTAGTACAATTTTATATTTTGAACAAATATCAAAATCACAAAATTATACTTAATTTATTTAATGTAAACATTTAAATATGTACATAAAAACATATATAAGATTTTCAGCTGATACTAATCTAGCTACTTAGAAGTTACTATTCTTCATTAAAAAATGAATTAGTTCTCATAAGTTTTAATTATTTTATTTTTAATGCTAGCTAAACTTCTTTTAAATATATATGCAAATGAGGGTGTTCAAAAGGTACAATAATCGACTTAAATGCAAAAAATTAGTTTTACAACTAATTAAAAAGATACACAACATTTGAATGTTACAGCGACATTTACTGAATATTTAATTATTTCATAAAGTATTAGGAATAAATTTAAAAGTAGTACAAATTATCTGCTTCCAGAGTTTTTTTGAGGAAATTTTTATGCAGTGGAGTTATGAGTAAATTGTTCATTTTTTTAACGTATAATTAAAATTACTAATGTAATTAAATATTTTCAAATTTATTAACACTAATTAGCTCTAAGAAACTAAGATGTATGCATTATCAATGTTACAGCTAATAGAAATTAGTCAGCTTAAAACCCTTTTGCCATGCTTTAGACAGTTGAAGACACTTTTGGACAGTTTAAGACACTTTTGGACAGTTTTCGACAGTTTTGGACAGTAAAACCCACCTGTCCTGTCCAAAACCAGTTTTGGACGTCCAAAACCCCAACCCTGGGTTTTCTCACTAAAAACATAATCGCAGTACTACAAGAAAACTGGACTACAGGAAATTTTTCTGGTAGTAGCACAACTTCGTTTCAAAAAGAAGCTGTATCGTTACTAGAAAAATTTATGGAATCCCAGTTCTTCAGCGGTGTTGGATTTTCTTCGTGGGATCGGTGCTGCCCGAGTTCCCCAGGTGGCTTTCTGTCGCTTTACTTTCTGCTGGCGTTGGACCTGAGTGTGAAGGCTTCCGCTAGTATTTTGTCTCTTAAGATGTGGATTTATGATAATTCTTGGACTAATGGAGGCAAAGCTGCTTTTCCAAGTGTAGCATAGGCCTCACAACTAAACAAATGAACAAGCGAATCCCAGTTTCTCATAGGTTTTCTACAGTCAAACCCCGCTATAACGAACCCTCAACGGACCGACTTGAGTGATCGTTATAACCGAGGGTTCGCTATATCCGAATTGCCAAAAATAGTTGGAATTCGGTAATATGCTATAATAATGAACATCATAATTGCATATGACTTCATTTTGTCAATGTTTTCAGTCACAAAAAAACTGTCCACTGTTTCTCTTTCTGCTTTTTGCAATTTCTTACAACCATTTATGTTTTTCGTCACTTTTTTAGGATCGTTATAGCCGATTTTTCAGACAATGTGAATCGTTATAATCGAACAAAGGAACATTACTGACACAGAGTTTTAGATCGGACCAATGAAAAGGTTCACTATAACCGGGGGTTCGCTATAGAGGGGTTCGACTGTAGTATGACTATAGTTTTTTCTAGTCTAGTAACAAGGCAGCTTTTTTAAGTAACGTTACTTAAAAATAGATGGATTTTTAACAGTTTATGGCATTCTACTTTTCTGGAGATTTTCTAGTAGTACCGCATTATATCTTTTACAGTGCAGATCCTACTATGTTTTACTGTTGGAACATATGAGGAGCAAACAAGCAAACAATGCTTCCACCACTGGACACAAATTTTCAGGAAAACAAAAATCTATTTAACTTGAAAATTAACTTATTTTATGCAGTAATTTTTGTTAGTTTAACTAGATATTGGGCACAAAGAAGGTTTTTAAGCCCGATTTACCTCAAGAACAGAAATTAGTTTAAGAAAATGCATTCCAAATTTGGAGAAATCACATTTTGATCGAACTCGAAATAGAAACCATGGTTTGAATTGAATGTTTCCAATGTGGATTAAAACGCTTTTTGAATGGAAAAGGGAGTAAGTCACGTGACGAGTAAGGACAGCTCTGATTGGTTCCGGCAGAAATATTTATTTTATTCCCGGATTTAGAATAGGATCAAATTCGTTTTGGCAGTAAATAGCATATTTATGTGCGATTTAATGTGGACTTTAAAGAAAAACAAATACAGTCGAGCCTGCTTATCTCGAAAACCTCTCTATGCCGAATTTTTTCAATTCCCCTGCTTTTACAGCACAAATTTAAAGTTTTTCTCATGTTTATCTCGAATGATTTTTCCCGAGAACCTCTATATCTCGAATTTCGATGACTCATTTTTTAATTTCATCTTTACCTTTATCAATGGTATAACTTGCAGAAAAAAATCGTCTTTTACACAATCATTCAAAGACCATGTTCGAATATTTAAAAGTATGCATTAACTTATTACCGATATAGTCATCACAATTAATAAAACGTCGTACAGTAAAATATTCAACAATATCAATTCAAAGCAATCTATTAAGTATTTGACTTTGTTCCAATTGCTTGTTTTTGTAAATTTTATCACAACCACTGTATCTCAAAACCTCTATATCTCGAATTTTTCTTCTGTCTCATGAAATTCGAGATAGACAGGTTTGACTCTACAGGAAAGATAGTTTTACAGAGATGATTCGAAGACATCGTGATTATTGTTTAACCCTTCACTGCATGGTGTGCCAGATCTGGCACAAACCAAATAAACCCTCATATATTCCTATGATTTTTAAATGCAGTTAAACTGAGCTTTGTGCCCCTTCTGGAACATTGCTATAACAGTTTAGTGTGATTTTTATGCACTAGTTAGTTGCACTAGTCTAGGTATTACAGTTCTTGCTTTTCAAAGAAAGAGTGTCTGCATTTCCGTTAGAAGTGTGTTTAGTCATTATTTCCTTTGTTCGAAAAATGTTTAAATACACTTAGTGGAAAATTTGTTTATACCACTTATGGCACAAAACTTATTGTAGATTAACAAACCTATTGTAGTTACACTTATCGGTATACAAAGCATTTGCTATGTGCTTTGCGCCATACATAGAACAAACAATTAAAACATCATTTTTGGTGCACATTTTTAAGATTAATTTTTTTCTTCATTTTTTCTGAACTCAGATTTATCAAAAGGTAACATATGATTTTTTTCATGAAAATTTAAAAATCGTGCAGTGAAGGGTTTACATGAAGCTTCTGTTCAATAAAAATAATCCCCCCTCCTTTTTTTGGTGGCTACGATACAGCATATTTAGTGCACCAAATTTGAAATGAGTCAGTGCTGGATGCTTTTTACAGACACAATTGCAACGATAGTTTCGCAATTAGGGCACAAACATTCATTCATTCATTGTAAGCGCAGGAGATTTTTAAAAAATGCAGAAAAAAAAACATAACCCTAATATACATTTACCGGACATGCCGGTTAGACCGGTTTGACTGTAACTCATTTTTGAAAAAACTGTGATAAAACACGGTTTGATTGTTTGCTCCTCGTATAGACACAGTTTCTGGAAGAGGCTGGAACCATACTCAGAGGACGAAGTGGCGTCTTTGCGAGAGGGGTTCCTCTCCGATGTAGCAAAGAGGTGCACCCCCAGCGAACAGGTGCTGCCGTGTCTGGCGGGGGAGGCGTCCTCCTCCGAGGAGCCTCCTTGGAAAGATCGGTGGCACACGGAGTCGACGCAGGAGGGGGAGTGGCGAGAGAGGAGGCGGTTGAAGGGGAGGCGGATGTCGCTCAGAGAGAAGAAGGCGCTGCGGAGAGACACAGGATCCAGAGTGAGGGGGAGAGATGGTTAGATGGAATAGAGTGCCGTGGAGGATGTGCATCGGTCAAACCAGTAGTGGATTCGGGGTTTTACACCTAGATATAGTGTTAATTAGATACACAACGAGAAACTACTCATGGATGAGGAATGGGGCAGCCTCTATGGTCGGAGACCTGGAGCGCCAACGGCAGAGGACTGACTTGGCTCCTGTTCCTACAAACTTTAGCTGAGCATATTCCCATTGATGCTGTCCATATGTACACTGACGGAAGCAAATTCGACAATGAACGTTCTGGTAGTGGCGTTTATATTAGACTTCAACAACAAGAAATTAAGATTTCAAAGAAGAAACCCAGACTGTTGCTCGGTTTTCCGAAGCGATCTCATTGCAATTCTTGAGGGTCTGAAGTCAATCATGTCGCTACCAAATGTGAAGGATATCTGGATCTTCTCGGACAGTAGAAGTGCCATCCAGCACTTGGCGGATTGGCATAATGTGAGAGATGGTACAGGGACTCACATTCTTAGGAACTTGAAACAGCTTTCATGTTCACGTTAGATCCACTTTCAATGGATCCCTTCTCATGTGGACGCTGTGGGATGCGAACTTGTTGACAGTTTGGCGAGAGCTGGTGCCAGCGAAATCACGGTGCCAAGGACCCCTCTTACGTTTACTATTCTCAACTTCCAGGGCAGAAAATAGGGCAGCTTGGCTGAAACCGCCAAAGCATGCATGGTACCAGAGTGATCGCCCTGGCAGCGCTCTGACAGCAAAAGGCAGCAGAGAAGACCAAACTGCTCTTTCCCGTTTCCTTAGCGGGCATCTACTGACAATGACGTTCATTGACGGAACTAGAACCTTCGAGATGTGCACTAAGTGCTCTTCTGCTCAGGCCTCCCCTGAGCATATTTTATCATGTCTGGGGCTTTCCAAATTGGATCTTATTCAAAACCCCTTGATGGTTCTTGACTTTTTACGGGTGAACAGACTCATGGACCTGATCTAGCTCTGCTGGTCTCGGGGATCAGAACAAACAAACAAACAAACAACGAGAAACAGGTTCCATGGGCAACTGCGACTCAAGCAGCAAACGAGTAAGCTCCAGAAAAGCGCATACGAGCGGCAACTTTTTCATGGCCCACGTGGGTGCAAACAGAGTTGTAAACAGAGATGCATTCACTGGAGATCAGTGGTTTCATTACCGTAGACTACGTTTTTTCCTGTTTAATGCAAGATGTGAGCGTTTAACCATGGCCAGTGGCTACAGCCAATGCCTCATTTATTCTTAATGCCAACCGATTTCTCGATTTTATCATAGAGCAAAAGTTTGCCCAAAGTTCTGAACGCGCACTGCCCGCTATCAGACTTCCTCGAAACAGAAAAAAAAGGCAGAGAAATTAATGATTGGTTGATTTCTGAATTTAAATTCAGAAATTAACCAATCAAAAATTTTATTAGAATCTACCGCCAATAGCTGCAGGCCGCAAGATAGCCATTTGTTCGAACAGTTGGATAACGTTTTGAAGCAAATGCAGTTGGCATTTAGTATTTCAGGCGCATTGCTACAGCTAAGGAGTTGTGTATCTACTAATACTAGATCCATGGTTTTACATGATACTTATTCAATAGCGGATCAAGAAGTTTTTAAAGAGGGGAGATTGGTTTTTCATTATGAGAGCTTTGCTCCGTATCCAGCCTTGCAAACGTTGGCCACAAATGCTTCGGAAATCCAACTCCAAAGCATACTCGGGGCAGAGCCCTATAACTAACTCCCTTCGTCTAACTTTACCCTTGTCAAAGACTGCCTAAAATTGCGTTTTTCTGAACTTCAATATCGAAAATTTATCGGTAGTGAATTCTTCAAACGAGGACAGATCGCTCTCATCGCCCTTTGTGTCCCACGTCTGTCTTAATTTATCATTCGAAAACTTTTGTTTCTTTACTATGAAAACAGGATTTCTAGCAGAAACACTACGTCAGACAAAGTTGCATGCGAGAGCTACATATTTAATTGGAATTTAGTGAAGCAGTTACACACTAACGAAGCTGTGTGTGTGAAAAAAATGTGAAAATTATATACGGTAATGAAGAGTTGGAATTTCAACCAAGAGCAAAATTATGAAATGAGTGCCCGAGTCTGGATGCTAACGATAAATGTGATGAAATTATTTGCATAATAAATACCAATTTCATTAAGAAATACCCCCTGGTCGCTTAAAAATGTTTTTAACTTTAGCAACTAAATGTCTCCTTCTGAGATTGGTTATGTTATTTTATATTCATTGCTTTATCAGTCTAACAGGAGAATCCATAAATGAACTACTGAGGCTATATTTGTCCACACATGATTTATATCGAACAGGATTTAGTGTTACTATATCTTTGGTTAGTTACAACTAATTAGGTCAATTTTTTAAAACCTCAATAAAATCTGGCAACAATCTAAGAAAATAGTTTTAGATCGGATTGAACAGCATACAACCATTTCAACAAATATGGATAGTTAAGAGGGATGGAAATTTCTTATAAAATCCATGAGCAATTTTCTTCTTTTTTTGGTTACGACAAAGTTAAATCATTCGAAAATAGTTTTTCAAAGTGAACTTGTGAAATATACTGTATTCAGTTATTAAAGATAATGGGTTAAAACCCCCTGGAATCCACTAATGATTGATAGATGCACTTTTGAAGAAGTGTGAAATAACTATAAAAAATCAGACATACTTACGGGAGTTTAAAAACATGCTTCTGAAAGAAATAAGAATGGCACACAAAATGTCTTCAAAAGGGGCAAATGGAATAGCCATAAATTAAAATATTATTGATTAGCTTTAAACTTTAAATTAACTGCTTAGTTAGTAATATGTAACAATCATTGCTTTGCCTCTTTTAGTAGCCATTCTATGACACATAAAAGATAGTATAAAATACCATTGATTTATCTTTTGGATTTTATTACTCTAACAAAACACGAATCAAACATGTGTGCCAGTAACAATGATTATTCGCATGAAGTTTCTCATTCTCCCCAAGCATTGACAAATCAACACATTAGTCAATATAACGAGACAATTTTCAATGGGGCAGCATTTTAGAGTAATAATTAGAGACCGGGTAGTTAAGCTCAGTACGCATTGCTTTCATAATGCCTAGCATTTTTTGATAGTATTTAATGGTTTTCGGGCATTGAAGATAAGAAGAGGCTGATAATGTAGGAGTTGAGTACTTTCGCTTTTTATCTTGAGTTTTCAACGTTGTTTTCAATGGGGAAACTACTTTAGGCAATTTTTTCCTGTAGTTATTCTTCGAAGTTAAGAAATTCGTTCAAAATCAAAGGACATGGGTCCATTAAAAATTTTATCACTTTATGTTCGCTAGAAAGTGCTTGAAAAGGCATCGTGAAATAATAGTAGCGAACTAAATCAAAGAACTTAAAATAATTGCGAATAAAATAAGTGATAAAAAAATAATTAAGAAAAAAAAAACAAAGTCATGCAAACGGAATGTAAAGTTAGACCACGGAGAGATGGCGGATGGACCGGAAGCCGACCATTTCATTTTGAAATAGGTTGGATTAGCGAGAACGCGCTACTTCACTGCTTTACCTTCTTGCAGATCCAACTTACAGTAATACGCTCGATTATCCTCGATGGTCTCGGGGGAAAAAAATATTGTTAACTTGATTCTTGTAGAGCAAACATTTTTCTTTAAAACACAGGTCTAAACCCAATTGTCCCAGATTCCATTCCCACTCATTTTCTTTTTTCTTAACACTTCTTACCCAAGAGTGTAGTGTATTTCATCCAATAGATTTTAAATGGGCGTTATCGTCAGTTCCACTTCTTTATAGATTTTATATGCTTCAGAACCTCCAATAAAAATATTTTTTTCTACGTTGTAACTACCGTCACTGTTTGCATATATCATGTTTTAAGTGTAATGCAATTATTGTCAACCAAAAGACATTTTTTATCTTATTTACCTCTATTTTATGCTTTTTTCAGATTATCCGTAATTTTCGTTGTCCGCGATACTCGTTCCTACTCAATTCCACGGATAATCGGGATTGTACCGTATTTCAAAACGAAGTGATCCGTTTTCGCTTCCGGTCCCAGCCATCTCTCCGCGGTCTATATATTGCCAAAACTAAACCAAAACTACATACCCAGTGCAGTGATGGAGAATCATTCACTAATTCAAGCAAAAACTTTGGAATCATGCAAAACGAACTCATAGCATGCATACATTTCAGCAAACGAGGTAGGAACAAGGTAGCTCCAGCGAAAACTCTGCAGCGTTAGCGACATCAGCCACAACAGGATTCCGTTGCTCCCAGATGGGTCATTTTACACAGTACTATAGTTCATCAATTCAAAAAAGCAGCAAATAATCAACACAAGTAAACAGCCAAGATTGTTCTCAGTGCACATAAATACACAAACGTTTTAAGCATTTTTAATTTTTTTTTTCAAAATTTGAACTAACGAAAGTATAACACATCAGGGTCGCATTTACATTTTGTATAAATAATTAAATAATAAAATAAAAAAGAGAGAATACAGTGCAAGCAGCAAAATTTCGAAACACGGCCTATTTTTCCTCTGTTTCTGTAAATAATGTTAAGTTTTGGAATTTTTGAGTGGTACAGGACGAAATTTAATAGTCTGTTATTCTTGGGACAATCAGATAATTTAGTTATGCCATCTGTTCAACGTTACATTAACGTGACTTTTCTAAAATGCGTTAAGTACTCAAAAATATTCATTTAAGTACTTCATTCTCTCTTTTTACGTTAGAACATAGATTCTTTCTAGACGTACGACTTGAGTCTTTGGTCTATTTCATGACAGGATAAAGATATTCACCTATTGTTAATATTTCGATAAACATTCAAATATGACACCCATTTTAGCGTTTGGTCAAAATCTGTCAAGTTTTCGATTTTACTAGATTTCCCCTCAATTATGGAAATCTATATCGATATTTTTCACGATTATTTATTTTATTTGTAAGCAGGTTGCGATGAGGAGGAGTGGTACTACTTTTAAAGAAAAAGTTTATTTTTCCGAAACATGTTAGCAATTATTTTTGGCATAAGGATATCACGAAAAATTTCTGCGCTGTTGTAATAGTAAGATATAAAAGGGACGGAACGGAAAGAAATTGAAAAATTATTGAAACAAACATTGAAAGCAAAGGAAAATATATGCCATTTACCAAACTATACATACTATTACTTGGTTTAGAATATGGACACCATACAGATGGTTGCCATTATGATCAGCGCTTTTCTCCAGGCGTTGAATGAAAGTTCAACACGTTCAATGATACCTCCTCCTTAGGCATCCTTTCCTCGAGTACACATTTCATTTCACACCTCCAGGGTCCCCCGTACCTACCACAGCTTCGTGGTTTAACCGGGATAGGGCCCTGAAGGGCGCTCTGTTCTTAATTTTGAACCAGAACCTAGGGTCGAGCAAACCCTAGGCCCAGCACCCCCAGAGGTATCGTTTCACTTGGAGGACTTTGTGACCACGACATTTTTAACGCCTCCCAGCCACCATTAATCAAGGCGGTGGATCTTTGATCGGCTGGGATCGAACCCGGGTCCCTCCGGACACGAGTTCGATGCCTTACCGATCGGGCCACCACGGCCTCCCTCGAGTACACAACACATCTTCATATCGTGGCTAAACTAAAGGAAATGACGCGTAAGACGTAGGAGATCCCATTGAACATGCTGGATCTTATGGTGGAAGCTTTCATTCCACGCCTGGAGAAAAGCACTGATCGTAATAGTGACCTTCCGTATGGTGTCATATTCAAACCCAAGGAATGGCATGCATGGAATGGTAAATGACGAACATTTTTTTTTTTTTGCTTTTCAATGTTTGTTTCAATCACATGCTCAATTTGTTCCGAAGTTCTGTCTTTTTTATAGCCTACCGTTAATTAAGGAGGACTCTGTATTAAGGTAAAGAATATGGGCTGCATACTTACAACTCTAATAATTTCAGTCAGTAAATTTATTTTCAGTTTGTCATTCAATTCCCTTTTGGTGTTCCATAAAATTGCACTTTTAGCAATTGATCTAATGTTTTTTTGGAACAGCGATATCAACATAACAGTCTAACTATAACCAACGTCGGTATAGCGTTCCTTTGAAATGGTGAGCTATGACCTTGACAATGATTACCTCCTTTGAGGGTAATAAGGACGCGTATTTGGTTCTGAATTGAGTTAGGTTACTTTCTTATAGTATCCCAACTCCAATCCACTCCAATAGTACGTTTCTTTCAAGGGAGGATCTAATGTTTTTCGAGGGAGAGCAATTGGTTTTATTAGATATCCTTTACTACACATCTTGGCATACACATGTTGACCTCAAATGTTTTGGACTTCAATTGCGAAACTTATCCTGAGGAGAGCCCTAAACATCCTTTCTGGCTAGTATCAAAGATAGTCTAAAAACGTCTTTTCGAGCTTCAATGTTGAAAATTTACCAGTGGTGAGTTGACGAAAGGAGGGGTGATCGCCCCTCCCTTGTATCCGTCCCTGTTTTTCCTACTGAATTCCCCAAAAAGAAGTAAACATTGCCAAGGTCATAAGCCCAAGTTACCAAAGGTGCATCTTAAACAAAACTTTCTGCAACAGTTGATTTTCATGTTCCCTACACATTACCTGTGTACACACCATTGGAAGTCGTTCCGATTTCGATTACCTGGATTGCATGTCGTGGTCTCCCGTGAGCACAAAATGGTTGCCCATCCCTCGATGGTTCGGGCTGGCGAGATTGAGGGCATTGGCGGGGGATATCTTCGCGTGGGATCGCATGGCGTTGGCGCCTTTTCCCTGCTGGCCCTTGCCTCGGCCCCAGATGTTGCCGAAGATGGGATGGTTCCTCTGCAAAATTCATTTCAGTGAGTTATTTTCACGTGACATAATATACAATGAATAATTATGGTTCTTTTATACTTTCATTTTCATAGTAAAGGAAGGTGATAAATTTGGCGAAAAAAAATTATTTTTCGAATCTGGTTTTACTTTGTATTTGGAATACTTACTCTGTGCATCGGCAAAATGTCCGACCCTTCTTCAAACTCGTCTTCTTCTAGATTTCCAGAAATTGCTCTTCGTAACTCGGGACCAGCTTCGTGAAGTGTCCGAAGGCCAGCCTGTAACACAGTTAATACAGCCTTAAGAATCAATCTTAAAAATTCACTTATTTTTAATGAACACACGCACTTTTAACGTACACATTAAAACAGGAAACCATAGTTTCATCTCCCATCCATTGGACGTTGTATAATGAGTTTTCTATCAACAACTTTTAGTGCTAAAATATTGTCGAAGTCAGGCAAAACTTATGTAAATTTTCACACTTTACTCATATGTATAAAGCTTGGAAGTTTTTAAATGAAACAACTTGGCAATGCTGTAAGTTTTATTACACTGAGATTTGGTCTATGTTACGATTTTCTTTTTTTACACTGAGCAGATTTTTTTTATAAGAGGAGAGAACGGTGTCATGTTACATGGGCAGATAGTTTTTTGTCATTAATTAAGTAAGTCCTCAGTATTCATGTAACTCTTTAAATACAGAAGAAGTATTTCTCTTCAAACGAACAAAAATTTTTTTTAACGTAATATTGTGTTTCGGAAGAAATTTTTCTAATTTCCTAAATTATGAGTTTATTACAATACGTGTTTTTTAGGGTTCTGAAGCATTTTTGCACTTTAATCCCCAACCTCGTGTGTCAATGAAGCAACATATTTCAATAAATGAATAACATACGCTCTCACAAAGTAATAAATTTGAAAAAAAACAAGCCACGTGATGAATGTATACGGGAGTAATCACCCTAGCAGAACCATCTCATCGGCCGATGATCGGCCATTCATCGAAACCCGATGAAATTCTCATCGGCCGATGATCCAATATGTCTCATCGGCCGAGCAGAATCCGAGCAGCAAAATCCGATGAGAATACGATGAGATTTGGAGCAATTTACGAGCAGAACAGTCCCGTGCCGAGGAATTTCATCGGGAAACTTGATCGAAAGGATATCGCTTTCCGATGAAAAGTAGCTCATCGAAAACCGTGCTTGGATACTGATCGGAACGATGTCATCGTGCGTTACAGGATCAGTTTAAGAGGAGTTTGTTGATCGGCCGAGCAAAATCCGATGAGTTGATGCTACTTGGTCAGGCGCGGATCCAGAGGAGGGGTCATGACCCCCCCCTTAACCGACCAAATATAGCAAAAAATTGCATTTTTGGGACTTATTTTACGAAAAAACTGCCAAAATCCCCCATTTTTGCACAAAAATTGCACTTTGACCCTCCTTTCCGAAAATGACCCCCTCTTTAACCAAAAGCTGGATCCGCCCTTGGGAGTAATGCACTCATTTGACTATTGTTAGGCGGTCACTAAAACCAATAAAGTTACACATAAACAGCAAGAATTTGTTTCCAAAACATCATCCCAAAACAGCAATCGCGGACTAAAGTGCTGCTACAATTACGTTCTCAAGCGAACCAAAAGACTCAGATAAATTTTTGCACGCGCAATTTTCTACCGTAAACTAAGCATTGCACAAGCTCTTTGATGGTTTATTCCTTAAATGGATATTCGTTTAAAATTGTCCCAACTGTATCGAACTTTGCATAGATCCAATATTTAGGAGCAGTTTTACCAAGAAATAGAAAATGCTTCTTTATGTATTTTATCCGTTATGTCTTATGGTAAAGTCCAAGGCTAACTAATAAATCAGTTAAAATGAGGCTATATAAACTCAGTATTTTATAAATTATACAGTCAAAACTGTTTATCTCGATTTTCACAGGACAGAAGAAACGTCGAGATAAGGAGGTTCCGAGCCACATTGGTATTGATGAAATTATAAAACGAAGCTATTGAATCGAATTCAAAAAGCTAATATAATCTTCTACATTTATATCGTTGAACATTTTACTGTTTGAACTATTGTGATTGCACGTTATACATATTTTAGTAATCATCCGATAGTATTCCAGTACTTACTTGCAAGGCAACCGTGCTCTCTTCAGCACCATCTCCGACTGCTTTCTCCCTCTCCTCTTTCCTCTTCTTGAACCTTCTGAAGTAGTCCTGAATCAGGAAGGTGGCATAGAATTTGCCAACGGTAACATCTTCGTCAGCTGGGGAAAGAAGTTCCAGAGCGTGAGACAAGAAGATTCATAATAAACAACAAAGCATATTACTTGCATACTTTAAACACTTAAAGCGCGATTCAGATTGCGAGCGAAACGCGCGGGCGAAGCGAACTTTTCCCCGCGAAACCGGTTTTCGGAATGCGTTCCCATGACAACGCGGCGAATATTCGTCTGTCGCGCGCGATCTAGCATGCTAGATATCTTCGCGTGCGAAAGGCGAACGAAATTTGGCAACGAGAGCGACAGCCAGTCAGAGGGCCATCTTTGCTCTGCTTTGACTGCGTGCATATCCGATTTCATTGCCTTTCGCGAGATGCGCGCGCTTTATCCTTAGTGGGTGAATACCATCACGTGCCTTTCGCCCGCATTTAGTATGAATAATCGGAATTTTTCACCTGCGAGCGAAAAACGCTTCGTTTGTTCGCGTCGCTCGCAATCTGAATCGGCCTTAAATCTTCTCTAATGAACTTCTGAGTAATATGTGCTGACTTTGCCGAACGCGCGAAGAAATAGTTTCACCTAAGTACATCAACGATAGCTTTCAATTAAACCATTTTTGTTTTGTATAGAGAAAAGAATGTATAATAATTTCATACAAATCCAGGGGAAATGCTCTTGGGGAATCCTAACCTGGTAGTATTATGAAGAATGCGCAGATCTTAATCACAGAATTAAGACACTGCCAGGTTAGGTTTATCTCAACTATAGAGGAAAAGCAGGAACTTTTCTTTTAGCACGATAACAGAAATAGTGTTAACACGCGCATTGTGGTAGCGGCAAAGCTCTTTTAACGGTGGCAAGGCCAACTTAGTATTTAATGTTTGGTTTCTATTCCCATTCAACGTTGAGCATTACTTCTATACGAGGACACGATATATTGAGTGCAATATGACGTTAACACTAGATTGCCCAAGCAAGTTATTTTGACTGCTTGGACAATATATATATTATGCATAAAAATACCAGTAATAGAGGAGGAGGGGGAGGTAACTGCAATTATTTATAAATACAAAACTAACAAATTTATCACCTGCGGGGGGAACTACTTGATCTAAAAGTTTCGGATTTGTCCTTTTCCATATTTTCTTTATGATAGCCCTCAGTTCTTCGTTAGCATCATCTATGTTACCTGAATAAGAGAAAAAATCATCACAGACATATTTACAGCAACCGCCAGATAGACTCAAGTACATGAGATATTAGAGGAATGGTAAAGTGACAACTGACCTTCCGTTTTTATCCTCAAGGACGTTCGTACTACCGCAAACAATGTAGCATTAAAATTTACGGTTCCATCGCTGTTCAACGGCATGTTCATAGACACTAACCTCTGAAAATAAAAAAGGAAATGATAATCTATCATCAAATATAGTCTAGCAAGCTTTTTATAATATGGGTCAAAAGAATATCCCGCTTAATATAATACATTTTCAATGTACCGAACCGTGCTAATGCATTCCATCCCGGATAATGGAGTATCTGGCGTAATAGAATAGTTTTTCGTGGAAAAATGGCAATTCCATTAACCCATTTATACCCAAGTTTTTTTAAAACATTTTTTTTTAAATTTTTATTTGCTTAAAACTCTTACTTGGAATGGTTTACATACATTTTAGGCTTAAAATAGTTCGCCGTTGCCATATTTATTAAGTTATTTAACGTCCTGTTTATGGGATATTTTGCAGATATGTGAGCAAAGTACGACCGTACTTGACTTCACTTTGAAAAGTAACATTACAGAAGGCATCTATGATCAACTTTAAGCAAATCATTTCAAAATAGTTTAATTTTATGAAAAATAAGTTCGCTAAAAAAAATACTTTCTGCGGCTACCCATGCTGGATCGTTGCTTGACTGATTTGTCTGAAAATAGCTGTCAATAAATAAACTCTGATATCCAAATAGCGACTCTAACTGGTTTGCTCAAGAAGAAGGACTATTTAACTTGTGAAAAACAGCTTTAGTAAAATGATATACCTGTGGAATCAACACAATCGGGAAAAATTTACATCGATTTATTTACATTTATTTACAAGTGCAGTTTTCGTACAAGATCCAACATGAGCGACCAGAAATTAAATTAGCAAAAATGGAATTCGGAGATGCGCGCTGCTCTGCGTCCGCGTGGCCTCTCATGCTTTTCCTTTCTCTGGCGCGGTATCTAGGTGCGCCACCTAGCGGGTGTTGGCAACGCCACATCACCCCCCTGGGTAGTGAATTAGCCCAGCTTGGAAGATGTCCCGAAAGCGGACACGACGTCCGGAACGAGTAATCACACCGCCGGAAGGTTCGGGCAGTATTTTTGTTTCGAGCTTTGAGGTGGGGCCAGGGGGTTGAGAAACGGTGGACGGTGCACGGCCTTCGTCGTCCATTGTGTAGCCGGGTTTCACCCTGTCCAGGCTAACCCTGACGACCTTTGTCCCGATGCGGATGGAAATCGTTTTCCCGTGGCGTTGCACAACGCGGTGGGGCCCGGAATAAGGTGGCTTCAGAGCCCCGCGGATCGTGTCGTCCCGCAACATCACGTGCGAACATTTGTCAAGGTCCTTGAACACGAAGGGAGTGATCTTGGAGTGCCGAGTGGCTGGTATGGGGCGCAGTCTGGCCATATGACTTTTGAGTCTATCCACGAGCGATGATGGGTCCATGGAAGAGTCTTCCGTCGTAGTCGGGGCAATCAACTCCCCAGGCAGGCGAAGAGGTTCTCCGTAGACCAGTTCCGCGGGAGATGTTCCCAAATCTTCTTTCACGGCACTCCGGATGCCGAGGAGCACTACTGGGAGAGCTTCCAGCCAGGAGGAGTCGGGGTGGCACATCAGAGACGCCTTTAGCTGCCGGTGGAATCTTTCGATCATCCCGTTAGCAATTGTATGGTAGCTTGAGGTTCTAGATCGTTTGATACCAGACTGGGTGCCAAGGTAGTGGAAAAGTTGCGACTCGAACAGGCGGCCTTGATCGGTCGTGACAATTTCTGCGCAACCGAAGCGGGATATCCACCCGTTGAAAAAGGCGTTCGCCACTTCCTCAGCGGTGATGCCCTCCAGAGGCCACACCTCCGTCCAACGTGTAAATCGGTCTGTCGCAGTGAGGCAGTAGCGGAAAGACTTGGCAATGGGGAGGGGCCCGATGATGTCGATGTGGACGTGTCTAAACCTGACTGGGGAAGGTGAAAAGTGCTCTATTGGGGCTGTCGTGTGTCGAGTGACTTTGGATCGCTGGCAGTTGAGGCAGGAACGGGTCCAGGCACGACAATCGCTCTGTACTCGGGGCCAAACAAAACGGGTGGAAACCAGCCTGGCAGTGATCCTTGCTCCGGGGTGGCTGAGTCCATGCAGAGAGTGATACACCTGGCGCCGAAGGTCTTTGGGCACGAAGGGCCTCGGTTTCCCTGTTGATACGTCGCAGATTACTGTCAAGTTGGATCCTGGAATCACGATTTTCTCCAATTGTAGAGAGGAGTCTTCCTTCATCAGAGACTGTAGTTCGGGATCCGATTCCTGTGCTTTCGCGAGGTCTTTAAGGTCGACGGGAGCAGCTGACAGCGCAGCGACACGGGAAAGTGCGTCTGCTACGACGTTCTCAGCTCCGCTGACGTACTGGATGTCCGTCGTGAACTGGCCGATGAAGGATAGCTAATTCAACTGGATGGGAGGCAATTTTTCGCGTTTCTGTTGGAACGCAAAAGTGATAGGTTGGTGGTCAGTGTAAATGGTACAATGCTGGGCTTCCAGGATGTGTCGGAAGTGTTGCACAGCATTGTAGATGGCAAGTAGTTCACGATAGTAAGCTGGCCATTCCGATTGTTTGGTCGTCAGCTTTTTTGAGTAAAATGCCAGTGGCTGCCAGGAGTTGTCCGTGAACTGCATCAGTGCTGCTCCCACGGAGAGGTTCGATGCATCAGTGAACAGTCCGAGCGGAGCTGCAGGAACGGGGTGTGTGAGAAGCGTTGCTTTGCCAAGAGCGGTTTTGCAATCGGAAAACGCTTTCTCCAGCTGTGGGGTCCAGGGGACAGGTTGAGAGCCTCTCAGTCCAGAGAGAGCTTCATGGAGCGATGCTTGGTGGGATGCGGCGGAGGGCAGGAACCTTCTGTAGAAGTTTATCATCCCGAGGAATCGGCGGAGATCACGGGAAGACTTGGGTAGCGGGAAGTTTTGAAGGGATGTTATTCTGTCAGGCAAAGGACGAGTACCTTCGGCTGAAATTTCGTACCCTAAAAATGTCACGGTGTTTTCTCCTAGAACAGTTTTCGAAGCGTTGATGAGAAGTCCCCGGTCGGAGAGGCGCCGGAATAGAGTGCGGAGGTGTTGCTCGTGTTCCTTCGCTGACTGCGAAAATACCAATATGTCGTCGATGTAAGGGATCATCGTTGGAAACGGGCTGTACACAGTGCTGGGGACTATATTGAAAAGCCGTAAAACTTAGTGGCAAGTATCATTTTTGTATTAGATGTAAATAAATAGTTGATATGATTAACATTCCAAATCTAACATTTTTTTAAATGAAAAAAATAATTAAAACCTGTAAAAGAAAACAATCCACAGTTACAATATGAAAATGATAAAAAATTCACTTACCTTACAGGCAACTCTATGGGGACACAATTTTCCAAAACCCAAGGGAGGGGAAATCTTTCGCAGCAAGGTGACGACATCTAGATGTTTGATTCGTCCTCTGTGGAAAAAAGAATTATTTTGCACTGCTTTTTAAAAAATCATCTCTTAAAATATAAAAGTTGTGACAGAAAAAGAGGAGTAAAAATCGTACTACTCATCTGATTTCAACTCATGTAAAACAATTAAGAGAATATAATTTGCTTAGTACCGCCGTTTTCTTTACACAGTGAGTTATTATTGGATCCTTTAAATAAACATATTTGTCTGTGTGTATATAACGTTATCTCCTCGAAAAACGGCAGTTAAGGGTGGAGAAAGGTATTAAAAGAGCAGGAAATTTCCAAAAGGTCCATTTTATTCGGTTTCATCTCTGGAGATTTTCCTTTTCAGGCTTTTACTTAGGAAGGCTTTACTGAAGCGGACGGAAGGGTTTTTTTTTTTTTTGTTTTTTAAATTTTTTAAAATTTTTTTATACGTGATGATTCATGAAAATCTAATTATTGAGAAAAAATATTTTCAGTTCTGGTAATAAGTGTTGTGTTCTATTTTTGCATGTATATACAAAAAGCAGTTTCTTTCAACTTGGATAGTCTTGGTACTTTGTATTTCTATAGATTTTCGGAACATTACTAAATTATAAAAGTTTCTGCAAGTACGAATTCAACTACGTGTATGATTATTTTTATATCATATCTGATAAGAATATCTCCACGACAAAGATATCTAACTGAACTCATTTAGAGTAAATATGTTTTTTTTTTTCCATTTTGTCGGCTTTTTTAAAAGTTTTAATGTATTTTTAACAATTTGCTTTATATAATAGCGCACTTGCTCACAGTTCTCATGGCATAGAAAATTTATTTTTTGAGGATTTCTTTATGATTTATGATGTAACTTTCAAAGCGTGAAATAAAAATCTAAAATGTGAGCCTAAAAATATAGACTATCAGTGAGAACGCAACTAAAGAGTAGAAATATAAAAAGATTTAAAAAATAAAACAACACGTCGATTTTCTTCCCCTATCAATCTGGCACGAGAGTGATTTTGCATTAATTCATCAAAATGATATAAAATTAATAAAAACGATTTTTTAAAATAAACTAAAGGAAAAAAAACTGGAAATAATTGTTTTTGAAAGAACTTGTGCGAAAACCGAAACTTACTTGGCATCTGGATCGTATTCAGACCACAGTCGGACGAATTCATCCAAATGGTGGGGCCCCAAAATGGACCAATCTCGAGTTAAATAATCGAAGTTGTCCATGATGACGGCCACAAATAAGTTGATAATCTGTCGGAAGATAAAACAGAGCGCAGATTTTCTTTCAAATTCAAAGAATCTCCATATTAGACTTAATAACTCTTTATAGTAGATAGATAATATACACAGTTAAATAAAATTATATTTTAATAACGTGCGGACATTTTTAGTTAGACTTAGAGATAGGTAAGAGAAAATCTCATCAAATGAAAATATAGCGGTAAACATTGAAATGTTGCAACATATTCGACGTAAAGTAAAAACGAAAAAAAAAGAAGCAAAAAAAGCACCAGTTGTCAAGAAAAATAATGAAAACAACTACTTCAATGCGACAGTGGTCATTCACAGTCATGAATTAGCAGAAAGCTTATTCTATCTTACTTTTTGCCGATCACGTTTTTTTTTTGCACTGATTAAGGGAATCCACCGTTACCATCGGAGTTTCAATGGTAACGACTCCACTATAATCTGGAAATAATTTTCAATATTTTTCTTGCTCTTAGTCATGAATAAGCTGAAATCTTATTCATGACTTGAAGAAAATTAAACTCATGTTTGTGAAAATTGCAACACCATGAAGGAATCGTCATAATAGAATGAAATTTAATACACATCTTAGTGATAGTGGTACAAATAAATGATTACACTTAGAGAGCCAACAAACAATAAAAAAGTATTGAAATTAGTATTTTTTGTAGCCACCACGAGCTGCAATAAGTGCTGCTACGTGACGTGGCATGGAGTCAAACAAATTTTTAATGTCTGCCTGATCAAGAGCATTCCATACTGTTTGTATGTGTACCCAAAGTTCGTCTGTAGAAGCAACAAGACGAGGATCACGGACGAGACGCCGACCAACGAAATCCCAGAGTCTAAAATTCTCCCTACTTTGCATTTGCTGAAAATTTCAGCCCATTCGCGCAAGTCCTTCATGGTGTTGCTATTTTCACAAACATGAGTTTAACTGCAGAATACTGGTTCTCTCTTCTCTTGACTCTACGGGGTTGACTTGCAGTCCGCTGAGTGGTCGGTTGTCGTCTCGCGAGTTCCTATTGGTGACGCTCAGAGATGTTCAGTTATCTCGCGGCTTTCAAGTTGCGCGCTGAGCTTTTTGCACTGATGAAGAGTATTTTAGTTTTGACATAGAAAAATGCTGTATTCTCTTCATAATTTGTGCTTCATTTGCATTGGTTTTTAACTTCAATCTGCTTGAGAGTGACTGACGCTATTGAAAGCCAGGAAAAATTTCACGCATGCGCACAAAGATGCAAAGTTGGATCATACAAGAGGTCTTGATTGAAAAACATTTTTTTTTGTGTAAAAACCAAAAAAAAAAAAAAAAAAACATCGGATACTTTTCTGATATCTTTCGGAAACCTACTCAAACTAAAAATGCAAGTAAGAGAAGAAAAAATACCTCTTTTAGAGAAAATGTTTAAGCATTTAATAAAAATGGGTCGAAGTTTTGAGTTCTTTCCTTACCAGAAACGAGCATAGAACGTAAAATGAAATGAAGTATGGAATCGCAATGTCGGTGCCACACAGCTTTCCGAAGTCGTCCGAATGTTTGTCGCACTTGACTGTCTCTTCATTGACACAGGCCATCATGATCTCCTGCCACGCTTCGCCAGTGGCAGATCTGGAACGAAATGGCGCACATTATCTCAAAGTCTTGAAAACATAAAGTGGGGTATTTCAAATATCCTTGCCAGGAAACCATACGATAGTCGCAATAATTACAATAAAAATCAATACTATAGAAAAAGTACTGAAGTTTGCACAATTCTTTAAAAAAAATCACTTTAATTTTTCAATAACAAATGAATAAATAAAGCAGCGATTGTAATTTTTTTTTCAGCAAAAAAGATAATGAAATGCATTTTTTGGAAAATTAGTGTTAAAAAATGTTGGAGGGGGTTTGAACCTTGAAAGCCCACCCTTAAATACGAACCTGTATTACCATGTCATGATTTGTTTACATTAGACTAAATTTACTGCTGCGCTTGCGCGGTGAAGAAAAACGCCACTAGTATTATCTTCCTGATGTTCAAGAACCAATAGGTGAGGACAACCGGAAATTCCGTTAACGAAGGATCTTGCAAAAACTGTTAAATTGTATCAAACATATTAATCTGGAAACTCTTAATCCAAAGAGAAGGAATATTTGTTACTATTTTTTTAAATTCTAATAAAAGACAAAAAAGTACTTAAAAATAATATTACTTCTCCAAAAAGTGAATATTATAAAATATTGATTTTGTTAACGTTTTTATTAGATCCAAAAGAAATGTGGATTAAACGTGCAATCGACATTTACTAACGAGAAGTTTCATTTTTATCATACATAGAAAAAAGATTTCTTTCTCAGAAAAATGCAGAGCATACTAGTTGATTATTTTACCTGAAAAGCACCAAGACTGCTTGGGGGAAAGTTTGGAAGTTGTTGTTTCGATGGATTTCGGTTTCGGGATCCAGAGCAATTTTTCCAAATACCTATAAGTAGACAAAGTAGCAGTGTCAAACAGTTTCGCCACTAAGTAAATTTTCAAAGCTACAGCAGTTTCTTAACACCGTTCGCATACAGATTACATTTTGTTTATTCTTACCTGTTGATACGTTAAAAGTCGATTTTGAATTTTAGGAGTCACAAGATTCATTTTGAACCTGTCAAATTGAAGCTGATAAATTTAAACATTCTATTTGCACCTCGTTTCATACGGCAATCAAACAATCGAACGGGCAAGTTAAAATTTAGCAGCGATTCAAATTTTGTGAGAACCTTCCAGTTATTGGTTTTGCAATTAAACACAAGGGTCATTCCATGAAAATGTCAACCTCAACCGAAGAAAAAAAAAACACCGAAGTGAAAAAAGTATCAAAAAATAAATGAATAAATGCATAAATAAAAATCATACAACATAAGAAGTTTAAAAAATTGAAAAATTATTGTAATTATCACTGAGATTAGCCATAATAAATAGTTTGCAGTGCGCCAATACTGCTTATTATTCAATGGTTACGTTAGTCAAGTTACGTTAGTCACACTCCATCTTGAGTAAAAATGACTCTTAAGACTAAAAAAAATTAAGATTTAATAAATGTGTTTTATGTTTGTAAAAGCCAACTTTACACAGTTTTCAAATGTATCATTCAATTTTTAACACTTGCTTAACTTTGAGAAATTTTTGCCTCACAACATGAGCATTCATTTTCAGGGTTGCAAAAATGTTACGTTAGTCACACTGCTATTTTGGTTGAAAAAGTATCTACTGTCAGTAATTTTATTTTAAATTCTTAGCAGAAATGACACATAGATACCATGCACATTGTAAATCCACCAGCATAACTGAAAAATATTTTTTATCCTTTAAGTTACACGTAAACACAGTTACAAAATCTGCTCTGAATGTTACGTTAGTCACTATGGAATGACCCACAATATAAAGCATTTATACTCTCCTGGACTAATGCCAGAGAGTACTGCCACCTCTCACATAAAACAATCGTACTAGTTATTGATTGTCGTTGTTTTCCAGTTTATGGTAAATTAAATCGTATCAAAGGTGCGGACAACCCGAGCCTCGTCCTGAGTGTTACTGCCCTGCTAAGCACCAAAGTCGTATCTCCACTTTTGAAAAAAATTGAGTTATCGCCACCAGGTGGCTCTTTGTGACGTACTTTACCTGAATACAAAATTATATGGTCATTTGAGAACGGGAAATATATTTAAAAAAATTCTGAAAAAGTTTTATCTCAAGGGTGATTCCATAGTGACTAACGTAACATTCAGAGCTGATTTCGTGACTGATTACACTTGTAACTTAAAGGATAAAAAATATTTTTTAGCTGTGCTGGTGGATTTATAATGTACATGGAATCTATGTACCACATTTTTCCTAAGAATTTAAAACAAAATTACTGACAGTAGATATTTTCTCAACCAAAATAGCAGCGTGACTAACGTAACATTTTTGCGACCCTGAAAATGAGTGCTCACGTTGTGATGCAAAAATTTCTCAAAGTTAAGCAAGTGTTAAAAACTGAATGATATGTTTGAAAAATGTGTAAAGTTGGCTTTTAAAAACATAAAACACATTTATTAAATCTTAATTTTTTTTAGTCTAAAGTGTCACTTTTACTCAAGATGGAGTATGACTAACGTAACCATCGAATAACAAGCAGTAAACGCATTAAACTATTTATTATGGCAAATCTCAGTGATAATTTCAATACTTTTTCAATTTTTTTAACCTTTTATGTTACCACTTTTGCGCTTAGAACGGCAGTGTAAAGAACACCCCCTAGGTGGTCCTCAAAAATTGATTGGTTTAAAGTAATGAACGTGCTTTGCATCTTCGTCATTGTACAGCGTTTCGTCAATTGAGAATAATGAACAACAACGGAAAACTTAAATGGAACATTTTATTGTGAATAGTAAAAACCTTTGTAATAATTCCAAATTGAAAGCTGTCCATATTAAAATCCCATGTGGTTCAGGAACGGAAAAGTGCGTCATTTATACTCAGAGGTGGCTCTAGGAAATGCCCGACAGGGGGGCACAGTTACAATTTAAAAATTAAAAGCCCCCCCCCCGTTCTCCAGTGTTTTAATTTTTTATGGTGCATTTGCATAAAAAGTAATCATTCTGACCATAAACCCAAAACAAAATAGTACAAGTATTAGGATTAAATTAAAAAAAATAAAAAAAAACCCAGACCCAAAGTGCCGACCTCATATTAAAACGAACTACACTGATCAAAAAACATTTTAAATTTAAATACATCCAGTTGTTTTCAAGAGGAGCAGGTAACACGGAAAAGGAACGAAGTAAATTTGCTAGTCGCAAAAGCAGAATGAAGAGGGAAAATTAAATATTCTTTTAAAACTTCATACTAAAATCAATTACAAGTATTTTAATTGTTAACAAATATAAAATGGCAACAGAAAAACATTTTAAATCATTGAGTTTTCTTTCTTCGTGGGCCAACAATGACATCGGCTTCCAATTGCCTAAATTTAAGGTTTAGCCGCATTTTCTAAAAAACGTTAGCGTTCGAATTCTAAATAACATGGAAGTTTCAAACACATTCTGTCAGATGCAGATTTTTTTTTTCATTTTGATACTGTTGTTTTACTTTTCTCTGGTTTTTTTTTCTCTTCAAAAATTGTGGAAAACCTTTTAAAGGTTTTTAATTAATATGTCATTCGAAAACGCGATCTAGCTGAGAACACTCTCCTTTCAAAAAATTTTTTTTTTCGAAACAGTCCATCCGATCAGCCTGTCGAGTGCCACAGACAGATCGACAAATACACAGACACATCAACTTTATACACGTCAACCCCCTTCCTTGTTGCGTCGGGGATTTACAATCAGGATTGAAACTAAACAAAAGGATAAAAATGTACGGACATCTACAATTTTATTTTCCGAAAGAATTTCAGAGATACACAAAACGAAAATATTAAATGATAAAGGAAATGAAAAACAAATGAAGTGTAATTGAACTTAATAAATAAAAAGAATTATCTTATAAACAAATCTGCTTGAGAGTGAAAAATATGAGCGAAAAAAAAGTATCAAGGGTCATTCCATGAAAATGTCAACCTCAACCGAAGAAAAAAAAATACCGAAGTGAAAAAAGTATCAAAAAATAAATGAATAAATACATAAATAAAAATCATACAACATAAGAAGTTTAAAAAATTGAAAAATTATTGTAATTATAACTGAGATTAGCCATAATAAATAGTTTGCAGTGCATCAATACTGCTTATTATTCAATGGTTACGTTAGTCAAGTTACGTTAGTCACACTCCATCTTGAGTAAAAGGGACACTTAAAGCTAAAAAAAATTAAGATTTAATAAATGTGTTTTATGTTTGTAAAAGCCAACTTTACACAGTTTTCAAATGTATCATTCAATTTTTAACACTTGCTTAACTTTGAGAAATTTTTGCCTCACAACATGAGCATCCATTTTCAGGGTTGCAAAAATTTTACGTTAGTCACACTGCTATTTTGGTTGAAAAAGTATCTACTGTCAGTAATTTTATTTTAAATTCTTAGCAGAAATGACACATAGATACCATGTACATTGTAAATCCACCAGCATAACTGAAAAATATTTTTTATCCTTTAAGTTACACGTAAACACATTTACAAAATCTGCTCTGAATGTTACGTTAGTCACTATGGAATGACCCTCAACACTTTTTTTTCTCACCTCTAAACACAAAGGGTGTAGATTTAATTTTTAACTCGTTGCTATCTAAATGTGTACGTTTTTAAATGAAAGAAAGAAACGAAGAAAGAAAAAAAAAATCAAATTCATACTGCCCCTATTGCTAAAAAAAGCATTTCGAAAGTTTATAACACACACTTACCCAGTTACTTCTGGACATGATTTACATCTGTTCTGTTCTGTTAAATTTCAAATCGTTTAAATTTTGGTTAAGATTTTTTTTCTCTTGTTAAGAAGTAACTCCGTGATGAAAAGTTTCAGTGCATTCTGTCACCATGACGTGACGGTGCGAATTGCGAATTTGAACTGTGGCCTAGGGTATGCTTCGTTTCTTCAGACTATTCTTTACTAGCTCTCTATGCACAACGCTCGGGAGCCCGCGGCACTGGTTTACGAGAAGAAAAAGGGGTCTAATCCCAGAGTCTCAAGTATCGCTCCTCCTCAGAGGGTGGCAAAGGCCCTGGAGAGAAACACGTGTCTAGCGGCTGATTGTAAGAAATGAGGTTGAGGCAACTAAACAGCTATTTATTGTTGATGATTATCAGATTCTCAGAAAGTGACAATGAATGTTCGTTTGCCATGCTGCTGCAACCCTGATGCTGCTGGCGATTTGCGGATGGGGACAGCTGGTAAGAAAAAAAAAGAGGAAGATTTGTCCTTTTCAACCTGAACAAAAATAACTTTCTCCAGCAGAACTTACGTTCGTTCAAAAGAGATACGACGACATCTAGCCGATGCACCCTGTTGCTACTCTCTCGAAGGTTCTCGTGTTCAAAATTGGTCTGGAAACGCGTAATTCGTTAAATAATGAGAATATTTTAGAAAAAAAAAATAGTTCTTTTGATTGAATTATTTTATTGAAAAATGTTTACTGGTCCGTCGGGATCGGAAAGATTTTCGGCACTCAGATTTCTGTCGGAAAATTTGATCGTCGGATTTTCCCGACGAACTTAGAAAATTTCCCCGATGGGGGGGGGGGGGGCAATTGCCCCCCCGTGCCCCATAGCTGGAGCCGCCACTGTTTATACTCTGTTTGATATTGCGCTGGCGAGCAAACCCTTTAACTTAGCTTCATTGTCATTGCAGTCTGGGAATAAAGAAAACAGCTTTACAGAAATATTAAAGCAATATTCGAGCAATATCAGGTGCTATGTTTAACACATGCTTAACATATGTTTACTTTTATTTGACTGTGACACCAGTTTATAAAAATTAAAACCTGGAAACTTTTACAAAAACCGATACAGACCCTCCTACTTTTTTTTAATATCCTGACAAAGAATTTAAGCAAGAATGGCCTGAAGCTAATCAGGGATAGCAACTGCTCATTTTACAAACTTTAAAACGAGTAAAAATACAGAACTTCTCTTACATACTCTGAGGATTATTTAGAAATTTCAGAAGAATTCAGCCGCCGTTTGACAAAACATTATCAGTAATCGTTATTAGGAGACGCAAATAACGCCAACAACGTAATTCTATTTTGACCACAGAACGTCTGTGTTTCAGACAGATATAAAACTGAGATTTAAAACTCATGTAACATTCAAAAAGTTGTATTTAAAAAAAATTTATGCATAAAAGACAGGAGGTTCCTTCCGTTATCACAAGAAATTTCGTACAATTAAATAATTTACTCAAGATTGAGAGAAATTGACAAATAACATGTCAATAAACCACTTTTATAAATTTAAAAACATGTTTAAAATTTAACAGTTTAAATTCTCTAAAAATTTTGAAGCGAAATAAAATCGAATTTTTTAAACGCTATGTTTCGTCGTGGTAAACGAAACATTGAACATGTTCGAAAGCATATGAAAGAGCTGGTACTTTTTATGCATGTCCGTAAAACAGCCAATGTCGAAGAATATTTTTTCGACTTAGAAATTTTCCAGTTTCACTCTACTTGGCTTGTGTGAAGATTTTTTGTTTTTGTTTCCATTCCTCTTTGCAACAATTAAGTTTATCAGGCTTCCTTCTTTTTTTCTTTTTAAACAACGTCTTTTTCCGATTTAATATATGAGTTTTATTATGAATGAACATGTTCTACTGAGAATTTAATAAATAAATGTAAATGTACACTAAGCTTTCTTATTTTAAAATTAACACACAGCGTACTAACGTCCCCTGACACTACACCACAGATTGATAAGGCAGTAGGAGATACTTATTCTCACCTAGCCGTATGTTTTTCGACGAATTTTCTGTTGCTTTATATATGCTTAACATTGGACTGGTTATATACTCGACTGCAACCTTTCTTGACAAAAACATCGTGACGTCAGGGTGACGTTTGCGCGACGTTAGCCTATGAAACACGAGCTAGATAAAACGTCAAAGCCTACTTGGCGAATTAGAGGAGATCGCTAACTGCTTTGTGAGCTCTTATTGGCTTCTACCGTAGTGACGTTGAGTGTCAAGTTACTTTTTAGTATAGTTGGGTGACGGTAACGTGGTCACGCGATGAAATGATAAATAACAAAATATAAAATTTTAAGATATTTAATTTAGTGGGTGTTTTAATTAATGTGTTAATTTTAAGCACAAGGAAAGTTTTTCAAAACATAATTACTCTTTCATTGTGTTTATTAACATCTTTCCGTATCTACATAAATAATGTAAACATCTCTAACAATGGTGCAAAACCTTTTTTTTTCTTTATAATTCGATGACAGCGCCTCATATTAATATGAATCTTGCGGGCCAGACTGTACATAAATATCAAACAGATTGTAATTTTGTTTTCTAGATAACGTGAGAAAACACAGAAAAGGGAAACTACAAACCAAGAACTTTTGATATCACTATCACATACTTATTTTACTTATTTGTAGTTTCCCTGGTACATCTTTTAGAAGCCAATTTCTGACCATTTAGATCTGACTCTCCAACAATCTTCTTTATACTGAATGAAAATGATGATTTTCTTTAAGAATTTAAAAAACACGAGTTTTCGATTCGTAACATCAAACATAGCAGTGAGTCACATGAATGAGTTAGAGGACAACATACGGCCCATTTGTTGTAGTTTGATCATCAAAACATCATAAACATAGACAAAACATCATAAACATAGAAAATGTGTAACGTACCTGCATTCCAATTACTGCATATATGAAGAAAAGCATTGCTATCAGTAGGGCAACATACGGAAGAGCCTATAAAAATATTGAAAGAAAAATCTTTAAAAATAAGTAAACATGAGTCTTTCTTCTCTAAATATATTTATTATATTTTTTAAAAATATTTAAAAAATATTTTTAAATTTTCATACTGCTACATAACCAGAAAGTAATGTATTTTTTTTAATCCTAAATTTTTAACAATTTCTCTCTTTAATCAATTTATGTAATTATCCTGTCAACATGCTTTTACTATCTCCTAACGAAAAAGTTTTATAGAGCTTAATATAGTTCGATAGACATCTGTAGGTTTTCTAAAAGAAATATTCTTCAGACAAATTTTGAATAAAAATCCATAGACAACTCTTTAGAAAAAAATTGTTTAGAAAAATTTTCTATAGAAATCTTTAGATAGTTTTATAGAAGCACTTCTTTAGAAGTTTTATACATAGGAATCAATCACGACTGCCAGAAAATGATTTGTATAAAAAAAATCCTTAGCTATAGAAAAGGATTTATATTAAAAAATAAATAAAATCTTGAGGCCAAATGATGTACGGCAAATGTGTTACTCTTTTCTGGCAAAGTACAGATAATTTAAATTCTCTACTGTGGTGGAAAAAGTAAAATTTTGTTTTAAATATATGTTCTGTTTTTTTTTTTTGTATTTTTGTTTAGTGAATATTTTATTGGAAAAAAAATATTTAGTTTAAAACGAAAAAAAAAAAAAAAAAACAAAAGAAATACTTTTTGGAACTTCTGTTTTTGCATTTAAATATGCATATTAAAATAAAAATTGAATTTTTTTTCTATTGACTTACTTTTGCCCTTTAGAAATATACATTCGATTTGTCTATATTTTCGTACTTTCTGCCCGCTACATTTCTTATGTCAGCTATGTAGCACCTCCGCCATATTTAGAAACACGGGTGCAATAAAATAATTTTGGAAAAAAATAGAACCGACTTCAGTTGGAAATTGCTCTAAAAAGTAAAAAATAATTTTTTTCTTTGAACACCATCGAAACTACTTTTAAACATAAGTTTTGAAGTCGGCGCAAAAACAATGTATAGAATCATACGCAACTATAATTCAACTATATACATTTTAATGGATCCAGGTTCTTTAAAAGCATTCGCATACATTTCATTCATTACCACACATTCGTGTAATGGTACAAATATTCTGCTTTTAATTTTCAATGGTTTCTCCGAAAAATGTTGGCAAAATGTGATTAAATATCATTTGACCTTTCGTTTTTGCGCCGACTTCAAAATTTATGTTTAAAAGTAGTTTCGATGGTGTTCAAAGAAAAAAAATATTTTTTACTTTTTAGAGCAATTTCCAACTGAAGTCGGTTCTATCTTTTTCCAAAATTATTTTATTTTATTTTTTAGTGTAAGTACTTATGAAATAAGGTAATGTTTCCATTATGGAACTTCACCTAATTTTCTTAAGTAAATGCTCCATAAAATAAACTGAAAAAAAAAGGAAGAAACTATCAACGCGTCTAAAATTATAAACGATTGACACTAAAAATTAATCTTTGTTATTCTCTGGTATTTATTTGTGTACTAGCTTAATCAAAGTCATTTAAATATCAACGGTTTGTCAACTAATTTCTATTTCAAAGCAATTCTAGTTTCTCGTTGTTCAGAAGATTTCAACACATAGGGGAGACTGGGTACGGTTGTGACAATTTTCATTTGCTCCCCCATAAATCCCTTAGCAATGCCTGAGAGCTGGTTTAAAGTTGTTTTTATGTTAAAGTGTTTATTTGCCTGCTTATAAACACTAAAATTTTCTCCCTAAGTACAATAGTTAACTCACAGGACCAAATTAAACAAAAAAGGAAAAAATGTCACAGCCGACCCCACCCCAGAGGCGGTTGTGACAGTGCTTGGGGTCGGTTGTGACAAGTTCAAAAATACAGCAAAACAGTCTAGATCACTTTTAATTTCAAGTAATATTAAACTTAATTCAACATAACCTTCATCTGGGAAAGTTTAACATTTAACAATGTGTCTCGTTTAGTTGAAGTAGCCTTATACCAAGTCTTACAAAAATATCAGGTTTTTGGAATTTCGTAACGTCTGTTTTGGCAACATTATGGGTTATAACCGTGTCTGTTCATAACAATTCTCAAGTATCAAAGAAAGATTCCACATTTATTTGTTTTATTGAAGCTTGTTACTCTTGAAAGGCTAGTTGCATGAGCTACACGAACAAACGTGAAACATTTCTATTCATAAATGAACGGAACCATTTCTCAGTAGCCATTTTACTCTCATATCTGCTTCCAGCGTATATGTAAGCTCAAAAGCAATTTATTATGAGCAATATAACCTATGCACACGTTGTTTTCATAGTGACAGCGCCGGCCGGCGAATGTTTACGAATAAATGTTTCGTAACAAAGACTTACGATTAACATTGCATTTCCAAAGCAGTCAGAAAGAAAAAAAAAGTTTCACTTCTTTATAAGCTTCTTGATATTTCATTAGGTCACACTGCCCTGTTTCTGTCTTCTCCAAGCGTATTATGGGCATCAAATATGATAAAAACATGTTTTACTCGTGTCACAACCGTCCCCACGCAATTTGTCACAACCGTCCCCAACCCACTACTTTTGAAAAGAGCAATCGCCATGGCAATACAAAATAGCCTACATAAAAAGTAATCACTGCTATTTCACTATTAAGGTTCACTACTAACGGGGAGAAAACTTTCATTTCTCTATCTGTACCCATTCAACAGGAATTACTAAAAGACATCGAACAAAAAAACTTACTTTTAACTGTTAAAAAGTAACCAACCCCTCTGCTAGCGTTAATGTCGCTCGATGGCTACCGCAATGCTTTGACACACATTCAGACAAACATGCTGATACACTCTCTCTTGCTTCAACCAGGTATTAATTATGGTTTAGCTAATATGACGACTGTCACAACCGCCCCGCGTCACAACCGTCCCCAGTCTCCCCTACTACGTACGTGACCGCTAATGAGTTTCATGTTAGATTTAGTTAAGCCTTGTTTCAAATTTTTCATCATGATTACTATTAATATTGCTGTTGCGAGGCAAAAAATTTTTGCAACAATGGATTGAAAATTTAATCATTTAATGGGGAAATGACATGAAATTTACTGTTTTCCATAATAACTTTTTTTCTAATGAACAAATATCGTCATATGAGTACATGGTACCTAAGTTACACCATTTCCTTTCGATTTAAAAAAAAATCGTCCAAATCGGTTCAGTAGATCAGCTGTTATGTGCGAACAAACAAAAAAAAAACATACGCTTTGAATTGATAACCTCCTCCTTTGTTGAAGTCGGTTAATAAGTAATGTTGCTGGAGTTTGCTAAACGGTATGATCTTCCATTTACTTTCGTTAGAGCTTGTTTACATGTTGAATGATACGATGAACGAAATGTCGCTGGGAAATGTCAACTGTACTTAATCATTATATTATATTTCAGAGTATACAGTGATTGTCACTCACAAAAACATTTAGATTATAAGGTTATTCGTGGCACTGCAAATAAAAGTAGAACATTAACATAATTTTGACCAAACATGGCGGCAAGTACCAAACTTGCCATAAAGATGTCAAATATCGTCAAAGTAGGAAATCTTTAGGCGATAAAGCGGAAACATCTACACTGCACAGAAGTCAACTGTCAAAGCAATTACAACTCTATGTCTCAAAAGAAGAATCCTATGGTTAGGAATTTTCTATAAAAAAAGCAGCAATAAAACGTTTTGCGTTTTCAACGTTGTATTTTTATCGCAACGTTAACAAACTTTTGTCGTTTCACCAGTGATTCTAGAAAAGAAATGAAAATCTTTTGAATTTATGTTGTTTGTAGTCAACGTTTGACATGATAATCAGCAAAACAAGAACATCACATGGACCGACTAAATTCATTCTGCCTGGAAGTTAGCTTTTTTGTCATGATAATCTGCGAAAAACGAAACTACATGTACAAAAAAAAATTCAGCCTGCCTGGAAATTAGCTTTTTTGTCTTGATATTCCGCGAATAAGAAAACCACATGTACAGAGTAAATTCAGCCTGCCTGGAAGTTAGCTTTTTGTCTCTTTATTCCGCGAATAAGAAAACCACTGTACAGAGTAAAGTCAGCCTGCCTGGAAGTTAGCTTTTTTGTCTTGCAAATCCGCGAATAAGAAAACCACATGCTCAGAGTAAATTCAGCCTGCCTGGAAGTTAGCTTTTTTGTCTCTGATATTCCGCGAATAAGAAAACCACATGTACAGAGTAAATTCAGCCTGCCTGGAAGTTAGCTTTTTTGTCTTGATATTCCGCGAATAAGAAAACCACATGTACAGAGTAAATTCAGCCTGCCTGGAAGTTAGCTTTTTTGTCTCGTTATTCCGCGAATAAGAAAACCACATGTACAGAGTAACATTCAGCCTGCCTGGAAGTTAGCTTTTTTGTCTTGCAAATTCGCGAATAAGAAAACCACATGTACAGAGTAAATTTAGCCTGCCTGGAAGTTAGCTTTTTTGTCTCGTTATTCCGCGAATAAGAAAACCACTGTACAGAGTAAATTCAGCCTGCCTGGAAGTTAGTTTTTTTGTCTTGCAAATCCACGAATAAGAAAACCACATGTACAGAGTAAATTCAGCCCGCCTGGGAGTTAGACATTATTGTAATGATAATCTGCGGATAACAAAACTACATGTACAGAGTGAATTTATTCTGCCTACAATTAAGCTTTTTCGTCTTGATAATCCGCGAATAAGAAAACCATATGTACAGAGTGAAAAAAGACGGTACCAAGGTCATTAACGGATCTTCCTTTTGACTCCACGTGTGAATCCGTTGGAACATCTGTTTTGTCTCGCCGTTTATTTTAAAAGAAATTTTCGGCATTGGAGATCATCATTTTACTTTTATTAGAATGCGCTTGTTAGAACAATTTTCTATACAATGTTTTTCCGCTTAATGTATACACTTTTTGAATCAAAAGTCTCTAAACGGACTTTAAACACGTGCATACATTTTTTTTCCAAATCAATGCTTTACTACCACTCATTTTTTATTTTATACGAAATATCAAAGTTTCCACAATTTAATAGATAAAAAACTTTTTTTATGAAAAAATTCACAATCAAGCATTGTAGCCATTTTTTGAATAATTATTTTCTGATTTCCACTCCTTTTTCAGTAGTTTTTTCTCTTTACCAATTTCTATGCTACCTATATGATAGCTTTATGTTTCTAAAAGTTATGATTTTACAGTTTAGGCTTTAATTTGATATTTTTTATTTCCACGAAATATCATGCGAAAACACTAAAATATCGGAACACTTTAAAAACTATGTATACAATAATACATAACAGTCAGTAAAAATGCAGTTAAAATGTCCCATCACTGAAATATTTATTGCGATATTAAATAAAACAGTCAAAAATTGCGGCATAAAAAAAGGAAAATTCGTTTGTCATCTGAAGTAATTCAGTTTGAAAACATATTCTGAACGAATTCAAATATTCTTTAGCTTAAAGATATTCGTAACTTAGATCTGATTTCAAAAATTATAATGGATTTGAAAAAAAAAAGTTCAACGCAACTCGTGGTAGAAAGAAATCAATAAGCAATTCAAAAAACATTGCATAAAAGAAGGGTCAAATAATAGTTGTACTTAAAAGATTATTCAAGTGGTTAAAAGTATAAATTAAATGTTAGGAAAAGAAAATCAGAGTTGCGAATGTATTTTCAAAGCTTTATAAGATCCAGTCGAGCCCGCTTATTAGAATATCGCTTAAAGGAATATCCCGCTTAATATAATACGTTTTCAATGTACCAAACCATTGAAATGCGTTATTTTTATCCCGGATAACGGAATATCCCGCTTATTAGAATATTTTTTCGTGGCAAAATGGCTATTCTATTAAGCGGGTTCGACTGTACTTCTATTCTTAAAGAAATAATTACTAAGTGCACAGGTTCAGTATGCACTGTTCTTATTATTTCACACAGTAAAAAGTCCAAAATCCACCCATTGTGTGGAGTCAAGCAAGTCCACTCACTTGGAAAGATTTGATAAAGGTCCACAACAGAGTTCGTATCCCTTCGCCTCTGCTTAAAAGCTTTACCAACCGCATGACACGAAAGAGACGAAAGAAATTGATGCTGATGATGCCGGAGTTGGGCTGCAAACACAATAATTTAATTATAGTTAAAAAAAAAAATAAAAAATACGCTTTTAAAGAGTTTTTCTTTACAAATATAAAAGTAATATACTTAATACTATCATTAATACTAAAGGTTAAACTACGTAGATTTCATGATACTCTAACTGATTTCCTCATGATTTTCAAAACTATTAAATATGCGATAAGTTTACATGCACTTGTAGCACTTCAACATGTAATATAGTTTAGCCTTTAGTATTAATAATAGTACTAAATATATTATTTTTATATTTGCAAAGAACGTGAATTTTATCTTTTGTTCGGAGTTACATGCAAAATACAAACAAACAAATCCACATGTGAAACTAGTAAAAGCGTATTAATAAAGGAAAACGAGTTCAGACAGAAAATTGCGAGGTTATTCAATGTCTTGAAGAATAATTTGTATTAAACCATGCTGCTAAGTGATAATTCGCAACTCCAACAAATTATAGGGGGCGCTGCGGCCACTGTGTAATGATGGTGATGAAAGGTGAAACTAAGGCACGCTGTAACACATAAATTGTTTCTAGGCTTATTGAAGGACAGTAATCTTTGTTAGTACGTATGATTTTCTTAAATTCTTTATTCTTTTGAAAGGATTTTTTTCAAAGTCTATTGGATCTTCTGGCCCATACAAAAAGTGATGAGAAATCAATAAGTATTACTAAGGGCCGAATTCAAGTGAAACACTATTGCAATCGCTTCGAGGCGATCGCAATAGAAAGAAAATTGCAATCGCTAATGGAAGTTGAATTACATTAGGCAGGAATTCAAGTGAAATACCATTACAATTGCTTCGATGCGATCGCAAATTGAAATCGCAAATTCCCAAATTTGGATAAGTTGCATTCGCTACTTCTCACTGACGTCACTACGGGTGGAGCCAATAAGAGCTCACAAGCAGTCAGCGATCTCCTCTTATTCGCCAAGTAGGCTGTGACGTTTTATCTAGCTCGTTTTTCACAGGCAAAGGTCACGCAAACGTCACGATGACGTCACAATATGTTTTAATCAAGAAACGTTCTAATGTAATTCATTTCCAGTAGCGATTGCAATTTGCGATCGTCTGCTTCACTTGAATTCCTGCCTAGAATCACATCTCGTAGCGATTGTACCGTTTCACTTGAATCCAAATTTGGGAATTTGCGATTGCATAGGCGAGTTGCTATTGTCCGTGTTTCACTTGAATTCCTGCCTAAGGCTGTGTTGAGAGTGCTGGCCCGAGTCACCCGAGTGTCCCAGCCGTGACGTCATAAAATTACTTGGGGCATAGCCCAAAAAGCTGCTACTCTGGACGCCTCTTGTGCTATCCGGACAAAACAGCATGGCCGACAGAACAGCATTGAGAGTAACGCGCAGGTCAATGCAGGAACAATCATGCATTTGCTCCTATATTTTGGCGCAAAATGATACCATTCTTAAATTCGGCGACAAGGATTGTTCTTGTACCGTCGTGGTCGAGAGTGGGTTCGAAATGGCTTGGCGAATCGAATGAGAAATATTTTATGTTAAATGAAGGAATTTACGATGAAATATGCCTCATAGTAAGTGAAGCATTTCATCGATCTCGCTTATCTGTCAGGATTGTTCCTGCATCGACCGATTCTCATGGTATGATCCTTTCAAATTTATCACAGCAAATACCGTGAATTTTTGACGTTGTGTGGGTATTTTCAAGATTTCATTTTATTTACTCTCCGGTAATCCTAGCAGACAGAAAAGCAATTATTTTCAGCCAATGAACATCATCGCTTGCAAATGGCCCAAACACGTGACCTATGTGCCCAGCAAAATTTCCTGGGCTGTTTGTGCTCTTACCCGAGTGACTCAGGTCACTACTCTGGACAGAATTTGAGACAGTCAGGCTATCCCAATGGCGGCTCTGAACACTTTGGGACAAACCCGAGTGTCTCGAGCGACTCGATCCAGCACTCTGAATACCCTAAACGTTAGTAAATAATTCCCTTTCTTTCTTTAATTCAATCAAAATGTGCTGCGAAGGAGAATTTTAGAATTTCTGGAAACGCATCTATAAAAAGTAATTTCGCGGGGAACTATTGTAAAAATTCTTTTTCAATAATGCACTCTGTGAATATTCAGTACAATGTTAAAAATAGCTGAACTGTAAGAAATCTGTCAGTGAAAAGAATAAGTAATAATTTAGAATT
>JAXGGA010007039.1:0-65373 GCA_038373865.1 Uloborus plumipes
CAATTTTAAAATAGAGATATTGGTAATGCACTGAGCAGGATAAGTTAAAGTAATATAAATTTGAATAGTATTTATCTAAAATGAAAAAAAATACCGCGTTGAAAAGCACAAATTCGCATGACGTGTTTTCAAACACGTGTTTTATCGTTACAAAGAAAGCCTTTTTCAATGCCGAAAATGAAAGCTCATGGATGCAAGACATTTTACTTTTTGATTCATATGCCACCGTTTTCAGAATTCTTTAAAACAGTGGTGCCCAACCTACTACCCGCGACCACATCCGTCCCGCGAAGCTATGCTATGCGCCTGCTGTTTTGCTAAATGTTGCTAATTGAAATTCACAAAATTATGAAAATGATACAAGTTTGGAGCCAACTATTAAAAAATTGTTTCTTAAAATAGATATATTTAACGAAAGAAACATCAAGGTTTTTTTTTTTTTTTTGTCGTGTGCCAGCCAGGCTGGCAATTTGGGGGTGCGCTGCTTCACTTTTCCAATTGTACCGTTGTTTGGTGTGAAGTCCGACTTCCACAGTACACGCATGCCATTGGTACCCGTTTATAGAGTAGGCAACCTTTCACACAACAACACATTCATACAAAGAAAGGACACGGACAGGAGAGAGAAAGCACATCCATGCCCAAGCAGGGACTCGAACCCGAGGCCACACCATCCATGGCAGACTACTCTGACCAGTAGACAAGGTGGCCGGCACCTCAAGTAATTATAACAACAATATTATTGAAATCATTGAATTTGTGCGAAGATGTTTAAAATAGTTTGCAACATTTAAAAGCACAAATAAGTATGATTAAAAATGTATTAAAAAGGCAAATATGTTTTGAAGGCAATAACCTCCTTCATCATTGCCTGGCACGTAAGAAGAATGAAAACAGAAGCCATTCTTCATTCCGCTTATTTGCAAGGCACTAACGCTACTGCCTTTGAAACATGTTTGCCTGTTCAATACCTTTTTGAAAACACTTATTTCTGAAGTATATAAATACCTTTTGTGCAATAAATGTAAACTAAAATACAACGTTAGAGAAGCACAATTCGACACCCGACAATAAAGAAGACAACCGACAATTGTCGGATGTCTGTGCATCCCTAAGCTCACAATTTTTCTGCATTGAAAAAGGCATTCCTTGTAACGCCGAAACACGTGTCTACAGTATCCCTACGTATTTGTGCTTCTTTAAGGTTGTAGTTTAGTTTGCCTTTATTTGTGCTTTTAAACGCTTCAAAATAATTTTTTCAACAATATTATCGTTTTTAATTCTGTTTCCTATTCTATGTTTTCAATTGTTACTTAGAAAAATTAAATATTTTTGACATTTCATAAGTGTTCTGGTCCGTGAGACTCACTTTAGTATAAGGTGGTAGAAAACGCTTGGAAATCACTGCTTAAAACATCCGCTCAAGACATTACAAAAGGTTCCAAGCCATGGTCACCAACTTTGTTCCGCAAAATCGCGAACAAACGGGGAATCATTAATCCCGAGCAACTTTGGAGCGGATCCGATGGTAGCAACCCCTCCTCCATTTTGCGGAATATTCTCTTCGAATCCGCAGCTGATGCACTCGTTGAAAAATCAATTCCAAAATGAGGTTTCCGGGAGAGAGCCGAGGGAAGGGATGCTAACATCGCTTCTGGTACAGGAGTTTATTTTGAACGATGTCTTCTGAAATAGACGAGTGGTCTGTGAAAATTATACTTTTGCTGCACCGAAGAAAATGAGCTGTTGTTTTTACTGTATAATACTGGCCGCCGGGATTCTAATTTAAAACTGTAAAATGCACAGTAATAAACTAATAACAGCAATTTTACAGTTTCTTACTATAAAACTAGAAAATTTACAGTTTATTGCAGTAAAATTTAACTGTATTATACTGTAAAAACGATGTAAAGATGGCAGTAGATGTGCCAGGTTTTAAAAAAAAAATGCACGGTAATAAACTGTAAAATTAGCAATTTTGCAATTATCAATTTTACAAATTAGTACTGTAAAAATAGAAATTTTAGAGTGTATTACTATAAAACGACAAATTTTTACAGTTTATTACTCTAAAATTAGCTGTATTTTACTGTGAAATCAATTCATTTTTTTACATTGGGGTTTCGTAACTTTGACAATGTAAGGAATACGAGACTATTTCAGTGCAGATTGTTTTTAAAATAACGAGTCATACTAAAAAAAAGGAGAACCTCAAACAAGTGTAATTAAATATAATTAAAGAATTCAAATTCACAAGATTTTTTTCGGAAAAGGGAGATTAGTTGATTTTCTTTATGATCTTCTAACAATACTGGAGCCTACCCGTGACATAATTTTTAGCAGTTTGCTTGTCAAAGTATTACAAAAGTAAAGCAGGAGAATCTTTCTTTAGAAGAACGATGTCGTCTAAAATAGACGGGTGCAAGGGTGTATAGGAACCGGGAGAGCTGGGGAAGCTCTGGCATCCCCTGGAATATTTTAGACCGGCTCAGCTCCCCCGGTAAAATATCTTTACTACAACATTAATAGCACATTTTTTTCCTCAAACCTGCTTTCAAATGTGTGATCTCTTTTTCCCAAGAAATTCACGCAATGTCACCAAAAATCGTCAAAAGTCATTTTTTAAAGGTACCATTTAGAATTTTTCCGTTAGTAAAGTTTGAGATTTCCTATTTCTGAGCAGATATTCCATCTAAAACTAAGTTCATATTAAAAATGCAAAAGTGTAGTTAAACTTGTCTTTCTGAGGTAAGAGATATTGGCAATTGGTTTTAAGTTTCTTTTATTAAAAAAAAAGTTTTTTTTTTTCTTTTTGAGCATTTACGACTTTATAATTGATTTTGTGTGTAAAGAAGCGAAAAGTGCCCCCCCACCAGAAAGCGCAATGCGTTGCGCTGGGCACCCCCCTGTTTATACAACGTTCCTACACCACTAGACGAGTGGGCTATGAAAATTATACTTTAATGTTTTCGTAAAGTTTGGAAGCTCAATGGAAGGAAAACGAGAATATTTCAGTTCATAATTTGTTTTTAGAATAACAAGTCAAACTAAGAAAAAAATGGAGAACCTCGAGGAAGTGTAATTAAAGATAGTTACAAAATTAAAATTAACGGGGATTTTTTTCGGGGAAGGGGAGGTGAGTTGCCTTTTTTATTATCTTCTAACAATACTCCAGCCTATCCTTGACGTAATTTTTAGCGGTTTGCTTGTCAAAGTATTACAAAAGTAAAGCAAAAAAATCTTTCTTTCCATTAAATGCTTCATTAAATGCGTTTATTAAATTTCAAATATTTATCTGAAATTTCAACAAGTTTTTAAAAGTTGGCATCTAACCAGGAAAGTACGCGATCATGGAATAATGATTTTTTTTTAATGAGTACCAATCGAAAGAGCATTGTAAAACATGTTTCTGGATGCACGCGTTTTTGCCCTCGCGCCCCTGTTATTGAAATATAAGGTCCTAAAGTCAGCTATTCTTTTTTGAAAAATCGCCAATTTTAGCGAGTTATAATGAAACTGGAAGCTGCGGTGCGATAACACTATTTGCGTCCAACGGGAAACTTGATTCCCATTTTCGGTCATCTGCAAAGCTTAAGACGGCTTTACAATAATATTTTACTTTACCTGTGCGAGTTAAAGCAAAAAGCTACTATCAAGCCTATGATATGGAAAGCAGAGAGCTTTTTAAAGAGGAAAACAATTTTAAACAACACATCAAAATTAAATTTTTTCGTACTATTTGCGACTAAAGCAGGTCCTTTGTTTAAGGGGAGTCCCCCTTGTTAAGGGACCCTTGTCAACAGGAGGTGACAACTGAACCTCCTGTTTTTTTTAATTATTTTTTTAAGTGTTCGTACAATTCTGTAGTATGGGGGGGGGTATATTTGGAGGGTTTTAATTGTAAAAATTGCAAATATAAATTTTTTCAAACCACTTTTCTTTTGGTGGGTCCCCTATAACTCAAAGTGAGTTCTCCTAAACATTTTTGTCAATTGCATCACTGGGTATGTAATAACGGTCTTTCAAAAAAAAAAAATGCTCAAAATTTAATGAAAATGTGTTTGAATAAAAAATTCAAACAGGAATGAGGTGTTTTCTCTGAGATATTTCGAAAAAAAATGTTCGATCGAATCGAACTTGTTCCTTCAAAAGTTATAAGTGAGGACAAGGGAAAAAATCGGAAATTCGAAATTGAATGAAATATTATTCAAATCAAAAAGTCGAATATGGGAGTGTATTGTCCTCACTAAGATCTTTCGATTTAAAAAAAAAAATCGAATCGGACTATGCTCTCAAAAGTTATTGCGGGGGGAGGGGGGGGGGCAGAAAAACTGACCAATAGACAGACTGACAGGTACATAGTTTCCGCAGCTCAAAACCCAACTTTCCTATTTTAAATTTCTCTGTGTATTTAATTATTTTTATTAAGTTGTGCTTTTTCGACTCAATTGTTTTGAGCGGTTTTTTTTTTCAGTGCATCAGGCCTTCTTTCATGATTTTTTTTTCACCTATTTTCTACTTTTACAGAAGAGAAAGCTAAAACTTGTATTGATTTACAATTTTGTAAGTATTTTCCTACCCATTGAACATATAGCAGAACTAGTAAAAGTTAGTCTAGTGTTTTAAAACAGTATGAAATTAACATGCAATATGTTTTACATTTACGTTACAGAGACTTTTCGCTACAGTGACCAATTTGTTCGAACGGCAGGGGTTTTTACAATGAATGCCGACTCTATTAGTATATTTTAAGGATGGAAATAATTATTTTCCTCTACCATTGATGTAATTTCCGACGTGGATATAATTTTGCAGCTATTGATATTTACTAATTCGTTTTCTTTTAAAAATTATTTATTTTTTCTCGATTTCAATTTTTAAAAAAATAATGTTTTTGCTAAGAGTTGGCAGATAGTGAAACTTCTTGTATCGATTTTTTTTAAAATAAGAACTGATATCATAATCCATGACAATTTAATTTCTACCCCAAAGATTATTTCTTTCATTTTTTGTACTTAGCTCATATCAGCTGCTTTTCATACTTATTTAATTATCCCGAATTATTCATTTAGAAACACGTACAATATATTTTTACTTATAATAATTAACACATACAACTTAGTTCAGTAAAAAAACTTCAAATAACTAAAATTATAAAATGTAATGTTATCAATCGTAAAAAGATAAAACTTAAACTTCATTGTAAAGTTTTTGCTCCTCTGGATAAAGCTCTCTGCTTTCCACATCTTAGTCTTGATCAGCATTCTTTAATTTAGCTCATACAAGTAAAGAGTTAACGTTAAACATCTTTTACTTTCTTTGCGAATGACCAAACATGGAAATGATGCGATGTCAAGCAAGCAGCGGAAGGGAAAATCTGGAGCTAGCTTCAATTTCTTGCCAAGTCTTCAAATTTGGATCATTTTCGGCCGACTTTAAGACCCCTTATCTCGAAAACGAGGGGACTAGGGCACTTGATCTTTGGGTCAAAGACATGTCTCAGTATGCTCTTTCGAATGGTACCATTTTTAACTTTTTTCATTATTACTTAAGTCGAGTACTTTCCTGGTAAGAATTGCAATCTCAATATACACAATAACCCATTTTAACAAAATGATATGCAAGTTACAAAATTAATATCAAACCAAAACAAACTTGCTTACTTCAATTCATCCAGTACCTACATTAAGTTAAAAGATGATTAAATATTAAAAATTTAACTACAGAAGTATATTTAGTTAGTTTAGAGGTATATTTAGTATATTTAGTATATATTAGTTATGTTCTCAATTTCGAGTTAATCATTTTAACACAATAAAAAACCTAATTTAACAGACTCATAAAAGGTGATCAACGAAAAAATGGAAAACATAAATAAATAAAACACATGCCCTAATGCTGTGTTGCAAACAGCTTTACAAACAGAGTCGGAGAAGTCAGAATCAAAAAATAATATGACTAAATTTTGGTATATATAACTAAATTTTGGTGAAAAAAATAAGTACAGTACCGCATAATAAATTATTAAACGATGAAAATGCTCCTTCAAAACAACCTGAAAAAAATGCATTCATAAATTTTTCATAACATGATAGGTATTAAAGTCATATGAGACATTAGCAAAAAAAATTTAAAAAGACGAATAAATAAATGAGAAAAAAGTATTTTCAGAGTTCAAAGTAAGATTATGTAAGCGAATCAGATGTTAGAAAACTAAATTATCTTTAGAAAGTCTTGGCGTATAAAATACTTGAACTAATAAAAAAATATGATTAGCAGAAAATCAGTAGGTAAAAAAATCGTTTTTGTAAAACGAGCAAGATTTTTTTTTATTTAAAGTTTTTTCAGAACCGTAAGATTTAGATTGTCCCTGAAGAGTAATAAAATGAATTCTAATGTTGACGGGAACCTATACTAAAAATAAAACATAATGTATGTTTATTTATCTGTCTGTATCATCTCTTCCGGACAAATCGCTGAACCTAGCGCTAAGAAACTTGGCAGAGATGTAGGAAAAGGGAACAAAGTAAAACAGTTAAGATTACTCACTTGTTTCAAACTGAACGAATTAAAAATGTGTTCCCAAAACTATTGTAGAACAAAGAGGAAATAATGTATTTTGTAATAAAAGTTATTATGGAAGATTTACATTTTACTGAAAATAATCAATGCATATTCTTTTGTAATTAGATCCAAGTAAATTTTGTAGTTAAATCTAAGTGATCCACATGGTTTTATGCTTTTATTCAAAACAAATAACGAGCGATAGACCTGTGATGCATTGGGTATAGCGCACACATCATTAAATTTATCTACAATTTTACCTACACCGTTAGCCTAGCATTTACATCACAATAAAAATGTTCCTCGTAACATTTATGCACCAGAATTCGCAATGGGGGGACATTTTTAAGAATTTCAGCGTGCTGCCTTGCACATTGCCACACAGTCCGTTCGTTTCTGGCAAAATTGTCTCTTCATTGTTCGCGTGCAATGCGTAGCAAAATGGCGATCATTAAAACAGTTTCCTACAGCTTTGTTTAAAGGGTGACTAATTTTCGTACCCTCGCTGTGGCTTTCTAATGAGGGAAAATTGTAGAAAGCTTCAAAACCAAGACCCGTTTTCGAATTCAGCTGTAATTAGGTAAAGGAATTTCCAAACAGAGTGACAAAATTCGAACAAAGACTTGGAATTTGCAATTTTGGATAATTCTATGGCACAGCTAGACGGGCGTGCGATTCAGTATATTTGTTCAGTATTTTTAATTTTAAATGGATCATTGTGTTTTATTTTTCGGTACTAATTGGCGCCCTTTGTTTAATTACAAAGGACCATTAGGGAAATTTGTGTAATTAACAAATCTAATGAAACATTCTTGCTCTAGAGAACATTATGCTTTGGATGTATATAGATCATGGAAAAGAACAGAAATTACTAATACTTAGAGTAATAATAGCGGCGAATTTCAAATGAGTTTGCAAAAAAAAAAAAAAACTCGAAATCTATATGTAAGTGAAAGTTTTCTTTAAAACTACTGAATGATTAAAAAATGGGCTAAGCATTGGAGTTAGCCACATAATGTCAGAGGTATTTTTCTTCCCTTTTTGTTTTCTTTGTTATTTTCATTAACTAATTTTTTGTTGTCATCATAAATCGTCTTTTAAATTCTTTCCTTGGGAAAAGAATCAATTGGAAATTTTACTTAATAAAGGAATTTTACTTTTGATAAAAGCTTATTTATTAATGATCTTAATTTGTTGTATTAAAGTTTGTAGTTTTCAGTACCTTTTTAAAAAAAGTTCTTTAGAAAAGCGTATTAAAATAGAACTTCAGAATATATTTAAAAGCAAAACTATACCACGCGCACTTATCTTTATTTCCTTAAAAAGCATATATCGTTAGAAATCATACTAAAAAGATATTCGATCCTTATTAGCAAAAAATGTAAATGAACATTATGTACAATAGCAGGCTTCATATTTCCATTTATTATGGTCTTCATTACCAGTTTTTCATTTACGGAAACCTCTCATTTATTCATTAAATACTCATTAAACAAGATGGATAAGCTAAGATTTTGGATACACCCAATAATTTACTATTTTTAAAAAGGTGCGGCGTTTAAAACAATTATGGTAGTTAGAGAATTATATTGAAATAAACCTTACTAAGTACGTAAATTTATTTTTTTGCATATTTTCCTGTACCTAGTCAATGTGACATTACATAATGGTTACCAAGAAGTACTTCAAAGCATATATAATTAGACAAAACTTGAAGTAATTAATGCTACTTCTAAATCGTGATTTAGTTTTACCGTTTTCCTATGCATTACTTCAACACTACACAAAAAATCATATGTTTGAATTAAGTGTTTGTGTTCAACAACAACAGCTTGGTCATAAAGTTGGTCCAATCAGTCGAGATAAATTCAGGATAATAGACTTGTTTTTCGGTTTATTAGGGTTATAGTAATTCCCATTGTCTAAACGAGAACATAAAATCATGCCCTTTATGTCTAAGAGCTAGCAACGTCTTCGAGACATTATTTTAAGCCGCCTGCATATTTAATATATCTTTCCCTATGGTCTTCTAAGTAGCCTGTAAGGTGTCTGACGGCAGAGTAGTTGCATCATATATTTTCTGGTGTGATTTTAAAACAATTTCGGGGCAATTAGATGATTAAAATTGTAGTGAAAAGAACATGTAATATAGCAATGGAAAGCTCTATTTTTTACCTTTACGAATATTTTTTGAACTTTTATTCTACTATAATTAGAAAAGAATTGCATTCGTTTGCATGAATAAGTTTTTTTTTTTCGCACATTAAGTTTAACAGCTTTGTATTTCGTACAATTGTTGAATCTTGCCATTTGCGTCCTTCACACCAAATTTTGTTAAAATCGGAAATGGTAAGGTCAAAAACTATTTTTTTTATGATGGATCTGACGTGGAATTGCTCAAAAATGACTTAAAAATCATCGTTTTCCCTGCAAAAGTGTGATGCACAGTACAAAATGCAACCACTCTCGACTGCCAGACATTCCGCATACTGCTTAGAAGAGCATAAAGAAAGGTATATTAAAGAGCCAAACGTGTTAAAATTGTTGGTTTTTCGACATTTTTTCGACGTTGCTAGCTGTTGCACTATTAAAAGATATTTAAATATAAATATTTCTAACAAATATGATATTGTTATTTGTTCATCATAAAAGGTCGTTTACATGGGTTTCTCCCAAAAATAGTACATACGTATTTTTCTCTTTCATAACCAAGACATCTTTATGTGGAGGAGACTTCTTAGAACATGTATTACTTTGTGGAATTTCGAATTTATTCATTCAGCAGTTTTAACATCATATTAGCTGTATTATACTGTAAAAACAAGAGTATAATACTAGCAGCAAAAGGTTCCAGTTTAAAACTAAAATACACAGTAATAAACTGTGAAACTGTTCATTTTACAGTTTATTACTGTAAACTGGCAATTTGACAGTTTAAAACTGTAAATTTAGCAATTTTATTGTTTATTACTGTAAATTTAGCAATTTTATAGTTTATTACTGTAAAACTACTATAAAATTAGCTGTATTTTACTGTAAACGCAACATCCATTTTTTAGTGTAACCAAGACATCTTTGTGTGGAGGAGACTTCTTAGTACATGAATTACTGAGTGGGGCTCAGGATCATTTACCACTTATAATCGATAAGACTTGACGGGAATTTTACAGAATTGTGCGCGCTCTCGTGTTGGTTTTATTCCATTCCTCAAAGATTCCGATTATGTCACCGTTGGCTATCGATTCAATGCTCGTTAGGCCCCTCACTGAGGAATGTCGCTCAATATGACATAGAGTAGAGATCAGGCCACCACTCTCTTGATATATATTGCAGCAGCTGCCTTCATGATAAATCGATGACTTCATCAAAAAAGGGGCCGATATCGATGCGTGGCATATTGAACTTCTCTGAAAGTGTCTGGGCATGGAAAAGTAATGAAATTTAGTGGTGGGTAGATATCGAGTTACCCAAGAGCCCTCGTGTTTAAGACGTATATAAAGATAAAGAATTTTGTGAATATAACTAGTACAGATAGTTTTCAATGCTTGTTGGTTTATTAGTATTGCTCAGAAGCAAAATATTCCATATCTTTGCAAATAAAACGTTTTAATAAAATCCAAGACTTATTTCCTATATTCTCATTCCATTTATTTAGTGCAGGACAATATGAATATGCTCTACGTTTAGTTTGAAAGCTCTAAAATTTTTTTCGTACTATTGCTTTTAAATCCTCTTATAGAGATTCCTTCCTATAGAATGATTTATTGGAACGTAAAAGCAAGTTTTATTTATTTATTTATTTTTTGAACTACTTACATTTGTTCAAGGAAATTCAAATAATTTTACATTTATGTATGGAACAAGTAAAATAAAAAAAAAACTCTTTGTGACCATTTTAATTAATTTATTAATTTTATTTATGCAGTTTTTTACTGTTTTAGCCTTTAATTTACTTTTCGTTCAAGAAAATCTAAGAAAATCAAAAAAATTCGTTAAGCATTTTTTTTTAAACTTATGATTTGCTTTTGAATGCAATGGACATGTCTCACTGTACAAAACATTTCATTCTCATTATTTATCTCTTTGACGCATTTTATTTTTATTAAGTTGTTTATTTATATTTCATCACCAAAATAATGAGATTTTTCTCTAAAACTGATACAGTTTACAGTATCTACATTCTGTAGCCAGTAGTTTACTGATATTACCTGGGTCTACCTTCTATATATATAATTAATACTTTTCTTATAAAAACTTGACTCATCAATAAAAATATTGTTCTTAAGATTAAAAGATATAAATGAACTTACCAAGCTATTACGGTGTAACCTTTTTTCTAATTAAAAAACAATATTGCTCTACTGACTATCAGTGTTGAAATTATGTTGTTTTATTTTTGTTACTCTACAGTATTGTGCCTTTGTTCAGCTACTATTTTTATTTTCATTAATTGTATTACATGTTTTCGTAGTCAGTTACATTTACTTTGAATGACCGGGTTAACTTAGCATCCCAAAGAAACTAGAAAACCCAACAATGCAGTCTGTTAGCATTGTCTGTTAACAACAGTTCATGAAATATGCATCAATTAACACAGCTTGCTATACGGTCTAGATATAGTTTAGAGCTTACTTTAAATAACGCTTTGAAATTTTTGAAATTTCCCTTACCGTTCATTGTAATAATTTCTCCAATATATTAAATTATAGAAAATGTGTGATGCTGTTAAAGTAAAATGGAGCATACAAACACTTTTAAAGTTCATAACTTTTAAAGTTCAAAAATGCATTACTTTTAAGGAAACAATTTTTCACATCACACATCTCTTATGTTTTAGCTACTCTTCGTGACAATATTATTTTGATCCAGCTTAATAGCTGAAGTAAAATAAATTTTATAATTAACGTTTCTTGATGTTAGATGACTATATACTACTTCCTTCATTTTTTACCAATAGATTCAATAACTCTACTAAATATGAGAAAGAAACCCATACTAAATAAATTAGAGAACCAAACTATACTCAATTACAACGGATTTTCTCGTTCGGAAAACCCTAAAATGCGTCATTAAAGTATTTTTTCTTAATTTTTTTATGTTACTGCACTAAAAAATGATTTTTTTTACAGTATGATACAGTTATTATTGCAGTAATTTTACAGTAATAAACTGCAAAACTGCTAATTTTACAGTAATAAACTGTAAAATTACTATTTTACAGTAATAAACTGTAAAATTACTATTTTACAGTAATAAACTGTAACATTGCCAGTTTCACAGTTTATTACTGTGCATTTTACAGTTTTAAACTGGAACCTCTGCTGCCAGTATTACACTGTTTTTTTTATAGTATGATGTAGCTAATTTAACGGTAATAAAATGTAGCATTGTTAACTTTACAGTAATAAACTATAAACTTGCTATTTGTACAGTATTAAACTGTAAAATAGCAGGTTTTACAGTTTATTACTGCGATTTTACAGTTTGAAACTTAAACCTCTGCTCTCAGTAATATACTGTAAAAACATTTTTTTTTTTGCAGTGTAATTTTTAATGTTTCGTTCTCTTTTAAAAAATAGCCAAAACTTTAAACCCAAAAGTCATTTTCTCAGGCTTTCGTAGGGACTGCCGGAGTCACCTATCTTCCCCACTATCACTCTCCCCCATCTTGCGTACAGAAAAATACGAAGCTTTGCTCTGGGTGGAGCGGACTAGCCACGTAATTTCCCATGATTATGATTTGATTGAAATCAAATGCCCCTTTCCCCCTATTAGTGGAAGATATTACTGTGTCTAGATATTTTTTTATGTATTTATTTTTCTAAGCAGCTTAAGTAAAATAGAAAAAATGGTGATAGTGTCAGCCACCATTTTTCCTATCTTACTAAATTCATTACTCAATCATTGAATCTGAATTCAATTTGGAGTATGCAACTTATTAAGCAAATTACTTGCTTATTAATTTGCATATTCAAAAGCAATGCCAAAATATGCATACTTATGAGCAAAGAATTATTACGTTACAAAAGATAGCCGAAACTTTAAACCCAAAAGTCATGCTCTTAGGGTTTCGTAGTGACTGTGGAGTCACCTATATTCCCCACTATCACTCTCCCCCATCTTGCGTACAGAAAAATACGAAGCTTTGCTCTGGATGGAGCGGACCTGCCACGTCATTTCCCAGGATTATGATTTCATCAAAACAAATGCTCAATTCAATAACGCTACTAAATATGAAAAAAAAAAAAAAAAACAACTGTACTAAATGAATTAGAGAATCAAAATATCCTCAATTACAACGCATTTTCTCATTCGGACAACCCTAAAACGCATCATTAAAGTATTTTTTCTACATTTCTAATGTTATTATTTTTTTAATGTTTCGTTCTCTTTCAAAAAAAAAAGTCACTGAAAGTTCAAGCCTCAAAGTCATGATCTTAGGGTTTCGCATTGACTGCGGAGTCACCTATATTCCCTACTATCACTCTCCCCCATCGTGCGTACAGAAAAATACGAAGCTTTTGCTCTGGGTGGAGCGTACCTGCCACGTCATTTCCCATGATTATGATTTGATCGAAATCAAATGCTCCTAATGTGCACCTTTCCCCCATTTTATACGGCACTGTGCAGTACGATTTCAGGCGAATTGAAAGGGAACAAATTGTTTTTCACCCCTGCGCCGAGGAACGTTGCGTGCATATTTTTTCGAGGGGAGTGCAAATCGCATAGCGTGCTGACAGTTCATTTGAAATATGAGGTTTTAGGCGTGGAAAGCAGAATTTTTTTTTACCGAAAGCCTGTGGTTATGAGAAATGACTTTACTCGAGTTTCTGGATGAAAAGCTGGGTATGTGTAAACGTGGTACAATTAGGGTTTTTTGTTAATTGATTGAGACTTATCTGAAAGAGTTTTGTTAAGTTGCTTCTTGTTTTCACGTTGCGAGTTACGTGTTTGATTCCTTTCTCGTAAGCTTAATAGAAAAGCATGAAAGTTATTTCATTCATTTAGATATTAAACAGAAAGTGAGTGTGTTTTCTTTTTCTCTTTATTATTATTAGGGATGCACCGAGTACCCGGTAAATATTCGGTACTCGGCCTACTCGGCCAAATTTGGATCAGGTACGATACCGAGTAGTTGAAGAAAATTGAATAGTTCAAGACACATTTTTCAATAATTAAAAATATGCAAATATATATATATAATGCAATCATTTACAATTAATATATTTATAAAATATGACTGAATTCTACGTGTAAGTTTTTAAAAATTTTTAATACCAAATCAGTATAAAAACTGACTAAGAATGTGAAAATGTAATTAACTTTTTCATATCGCATATTGGTGTAGGGGAACTTACCTTTGGTCAGGAACAGTCCAAGTGATCCTTAAGATGAATATTAATAAACTCATTAAAAAGAAACTTTCAATCATATTCCAATATATTTCTAATCATTTAAAAATTTAGATTACGAATTTTTAAAATCATGGTTTTGCAGATTCAAACTTGTGGCATAGTGATAACAGCACAGAGAAGTAAAATTAAGTCATTTTTATTAGGGTAAGAAAAAGATTGTCTAATATTTGAAGAGAAAAAGGGAAAATGCCAGAAAAATATTTAAATAATTGAAATTGTTGTATCTTAAATTATGGTTCAAAAAAACTAATCTTTCAGCATTTTCTGGTGATAGCTTATTCTTTATTAATGTAGTTTTATTTTAAAACTAACTTTTTTCTAAAATTTTTGACAAAATAAATAACATATTTTAAACAATTCATAAGTTAAATTCAGTGTGATTTTTGTTCTAAGAACTATCATATTGAGGTCCATCCCAATGATCAGTTCATATGTCAGGGTTCGAATTTACTGCTGGTCCATTGGTTCCAGACCAGTAAAACTAGCCTCGAATCACCATAAAAATAATAAAGAATCCAAAGACCATCATTTTTTTTTAAAGAAAAAAGTGTGGTTAATGATTTAAGGTGGACCAGTGATATTGTCTGTTAACCAGTATATATTCCTGTTCACTGGTCGAGGAGACCAGTAAAATTTTGATATGATTTCAAACCCTGTACCGCTGTATGTCAATGATTTAAAAAAAAAATGGTACTCGGTACTCGCCAACTCGGTACTTGGCCGAGTAGTGAAAGGCCGAGTACTCGATACTCGGCTATTCGGTCAAAGGGCTACTCGGTGCATCCCTAATTATTATTTTAATTTAATAAACTAACGCACAAATAATTAAACTTTGTCAATTGCAATCCATAAATGTCACCTAGCACAGCTTTCGCATTCAACAAATGGTTTTGAATTCTCGGACAATTTCTCCCTCTATTGAATTAGTCTCTTAGATATGTGAATTAGAAAGACGTTTTTACAAATAGTCTTAGACTTAAAATCCACAAGCCTTATGCATGCCCTATCTAACTAATATATCGTTGCCTCGAAGCAAGAGTTAGAGAGCTTACTGTTACTCTTACACTGTAAAAAATGAATGTTGTTTCTACGGTATAATACAGGTAATTCTATAGTAATAAACTGTAAAAATTACTACTTTTACAGTACTAAACTGTAAAACTGCTAATTTTGAAGTAATAAACTGTAAAATTTGCTAATTTTACAGTTTATTATCGTGCATTTTAGTTTTGAAACGGATTCTCTACTGCCAGTATTATACTATATTTTTTATAGTGTAAAACAGCTAAACTTTACAGCAATAAACTAAAATTACTAATTTTACAGTAAGAAATTGCAAAATTGTTAGTTTTACAGTTTATTATTGCGCACTTTACAGTTTTAAATTGGAACTTCGGTTGCCAGTATTATACTGTAAAAAAAACTGTTCATTTTTTGCAGTGTAGGTTTAAATGTTTGTCAGTTTCTCTAAAGCGACGATGTGCTTTTGCTTTTACTTTATTCAGACATTTTGTTTTAGTTATATTTACAACATGCGATTAAGTAAATAAGTCGCTAATAATAATAATAAGCATCTTGCTGATCAATAACCATTCCACGTCCTTTGAACAACGAAGGAACAGTCAAGCTCTTTCATCCTGCATTAAAACAGCAAAATAAAAAATATATACACGAAACAAGCAAATATATCTATATTTCTCTAGTATCCTGTCAGTACGTCAAAAAAGTTCAAAAACATATTTCGTCGACACAAAGCCGCAATAAATAACGACGACGCGGCTTTAGTGTCTGATATCAGCGTGACAAGCCAAACCCGAAAGAAGAATAAAAAAAAGTAGCATAAAAGCAGATGGGATATGGACGATTTAATTTCGGCCGCCTTTCTTTTCGTTAAAAGGCATTAAAATAGCTATCAAGCGATCAAACGCAGGTGCCCCGATATTTAGGGTAAATGCGGAAGCAGCGCTTGTCACTGGGAAAGATGACAACGCCATATGGAGACATTCAATTCAATGACCGTGAAATAATTCCTCTTCGTCGATTTTTTTTCTGGTCGGAATGTGTTTTCAATTTGTTTCTTTCCGAAATTTCTGCTGATATTTATGCAAAAGAAATATATGATTGACAGAAAAAAAATAAATAAAATACCATGAATGCATGAAGTTTATCATTGTAGAATGAATTTGTTTCCGTGTTTTTGTCAGTAAAGGGAAAGTAGAACGTTTTAATAGCAGTTATCTTTTGTTACGCTCATTGCAAAGAATCAAGTTGGGTAAAATAAAGTCTAAGAAACAGGCGGGTGATTGCCAAAAATTTTGTTTCTTAACATACTGGTTTTTTACATGAGTTTTACATTATAATAATGTTTTTACTTGCAATGTAATTTATCAACGTTCTTTTAGAATAAAGTCATTTAGGTTTCGATTTCATTTTTACTCTGCATATGAAATTGTAAATTGAAGTTATCTCCATTTTGATTTTTTTTTTAGAAAGAAGATGTGACTGTGTCTATGTTTTTTTTTATGTATTTATTTTTTAAGCAGCTTAAGTAAAGTAGGAAAAATGATGGTAGTGTTAGGCCACCATTTTTTCTACTTTACTTAATTCATAACTCAATCATTGAATCTGAATTGAATTTTGAATATGCAAATTACTAAGCAAATTACTTGACTTAATAATTTTCATATTCAAAAGCAATGCCAAAATAAGCATACTTATGAGTAAAGAATTATTACATTGAAATTTTAAAGTTTAGTTTTGAACCATTTTATGGATGAAGGATTGGGGTTTCTATTTACAAAATGATGCGGGATGTACATTTTTCACTTAAAATATTAGTTTAAGAGCTATTCAATTTTTTGCAATTTTACTGTAGGTGGCATGTTTCTTAAAAAATAACACTTCAATGAGTACTTAATTGAATATTTGAGCAGATAGTACAAAAATATTTGAGTTTTCAACCATATTATGAAATATCTTACATTTCATTTACTGCAGCAAAACATACTTTAACTTTGTATTTCAGGTAAAACAAATTTTCATGCTTAGTACAATAAGTTATGACAATAAATTTATGCAAAATTGAGAGTACTCTCTGCGATTAATTAAAATTTTCCATCCAAGGAAAATATTTATTAATATCTCTTGGTGCACAATCTAATCTTTACTTCAGAAAATCTTGAAGTTCACAAAGTTTTCTAGACTTCATTCGATCAATAAATGAAAGACGGTGAACGCTTACGAACTACCTAGAGGAATTAATTAAGCCCACTTCGAGTTTTTTCTTTTACTGAAACTTTGTTTCATCGATGCATGAAATATAAGTTCCAGGTGTCAATATTCAAAATTGAGTAGAAATGAAGTTTGAATTTTTTTGCAACTTGTTTATTTTCTCCGGCACAAAATCTGAGGAAAAGTTTCATCTAATTTTTGTTGTGCATTTTTTTTTTTTTTTTTTTTGTAATCTATTAGACCAGCATTTGTGAAGTACTTTCAAAATGCAATCTTACATCTTCAGGGTTTTCTGTTATTTGTATATTAAAAATACCATCGGATTTAAATTAATTTTTCCAGATTTTGTGCTGAAATTCATTTTCAAAATCCAATCTTCAATAATTTAGCTATCTATCATAAACTAGAAGCTATCCTCTCCCGGAGTTTAACGCATATTCGAAATAGTGTGAAATTAGTTTTCTTTATAATACAGTATACGCATGTAATTTGTTTACTTCAGTGTTTTCGTTTATTACCTTATTAAATATTTATATAGAAAATTACATTGTAAGAGGATGAAAATTGAACATTCCTATAAAAACTATTGATTTCAATATTAGTATAACAGATTAAAACTAGAAAAAAAAAACAATATGTTATTTAAAAGCATTTAAAAACTGGTTGATTTTAAAATAAGGCTGAATCTTGAGGTCCCTATCATTAGTTTCAATGTTTTCACACGCTTTAAGGATACGATATGACAACTTTCTGGTAGTAAGGGAAGTAAAGATGATGCATGATTCAAAAAACAAAAAGTACTGAAAACATGATTAGGTTTAAGAATTGTGTATAATGAACGTCCCTTGACGTAACTAAACCATTCGACCCATATGAATAAAAATGTTCACACACTCTAAGCAAACCATATGGCAACTTCCCTGACCTTTTTAAATAACCTTTCTGCACTATTGGAAATTTAAAATATAAAAAAAAAAAAATTCCGATGCCCTCTCATACGCGGACACACGCAAAAACACGTGGCTTATTAGAACACCTTTGGAAATAACAAAAAAATACAAAATACTCATTGTTTGTCCTCAAAATAATTCTTAATAGCATTTGTGGTTCTGGGGAAAGATATTGATAATAGCGGTCTAGTTAAAAGCAGTCAATCCGGCTGAGGAAGGGGAGTAAAAACTTGATGCGCACGACGTACATCAGAGAGCACACAGCCCAACTTTGCCACCGAACCTTCGGGTCGTTTTGGTTTAGAAGTATTAGGTTCCCATCACTTAGGTCTCTGGATCCACTCGCAAAAGGGACATATCTTTCACTCTTTTGGCCACCTCCGTACGTCACAATTTACGTGTTTAGTTCAAATCAATATACAATTGCTTTACTAAGCGGCTAACACAGATCTGCAAGAGCTGGCTTGGAAACTAACGCATACAGCTATTTCCACCTGTAAACCGGATGTCAACCTATCCATTCCTTCGGTGGTCAGACTATAGGTTTTGTCAAAAAGAACTGCGTTCTAGTCCCTCATTAGGTCAAATTTCCCCGAGACTGGCAATCACTCTTCCACGTGTCACTACTATAAGTAATGTCTTTACAATGCAGAATTTTGTCGCACAGTTTTTGACGACATGACTGGGATCGCGTGAAACGACATGGATAGCTAGTGGTTCTCTGCATCTTAAATATCCACCGACTTGGGCTGATTTCGAACAAAAGGTGTAGTAGGACTAGATACACAACTCCGTAGCAGGAACTACTGACTAACTGCTGTTGTGAGTAGGAGGACTGCCGCATCTCGAAAGTAAACGGACAAAAGTTGCTTGTCTCCTGTAAAGGAAAGATTTTCTGCGCTCGTTGACGAAAATTTGCAGTTATTTGCTCTGAAAATTTTACAATGAACATTCTTATTTAAATTTCACTCATGATTTTCTTTTTTAATAGTTTTTTCAACACTTGTCCGTTGCTGTGTATGCCCATGACCCCCTCGATGGCCGTGTTTGCCCATGGAAACCCGATTTTCGTTGTAACTGTAGTTAATACTATATCGAAGGTTTCGAACAAAAAAACGTGGGCGAAGCAAATGCCGTTCCAGCACATCATTTTGTTGGCTTTAAAGATTAAGTAGGTCATAATGGCCATATCGGTAAGGCGTCGGACTCGTAACTAGAGTTTCTCGGGTTCGATACCATCTAGTAGAAGATCCTCCGTAATCACAAACAGTGACTAGGGTGCGTAAATATGTTCATGATCAAAGTCCTGCAAGTTCCCATTCGAAACACCTCCTGAGAGCTGGATCGGGAGTTTCTGGGTTCCTGGTCTTGATCAAAAGACAGCTCTCTCGAGGGCACCATCAAAGCGATTAAACTACTTTTAGTGGTATTGACAGGGGGCCCTGAAGTACGTGTGAGTATAGATGAAGGTCACCCCTTTATGCCCCCACGGGACTCAGAAGTCCCTCTTATATTAATTTAGTATTATGAATCCTAGATGGCTGGAATCATGCTGAAGCTCTTAAGTACCACTTCTTGTACTTCGCTGAGAGGCCGACAGATGGTACCTGCAATAGAAAACAGTTCTCTTAGGGGCTTTAAGACGTAGGGGGCCTTAGACCCTAATGATTTTCAAAATTTGATAAATTAATTTGGGACCTAAAGGGTTAAATCATAAATTTGTGTAATAGAGTATCGAATGCGAGATAATCGTGCCCATCCATTATTTTCTCGACTCCTAGTTTGGATCAAAACACGGTCTCTTCGGACCCCATCCAACCGGTTAAACTACTTTTAGGGGTATTTATGGTGGACCCTGGAGTGAATGTGAATAGATGAAGTTCAAATACTTTTTTAAGTAATTGGGCATTTATTGCTCGAATGCTGGATATTCGTGCACATCCATTCTTTCCAACTAATGTGCGCCTGTGGCTTGCTTTCCCATTCCCCCATTCCCATAAATCCGCGGCTGATCCCGCGAATCCCTTGGTACATGAGAAAACACAGCACTAGCTAAATTAAACACAAACAATAAGCTGCTCAACCTACGATTCATTTACGGCGATTTCCAGAGCATACACATTTATCCTTTCAGCGACTGTAAAGCCGGTCGTAATTTTCCTTTTCCTTATCGAGAATGGCTTCCCTTTATAGCCTCCTTTTATAATAGCCGTTATTCCGTGAAATATGCTACCGATAAATAACGGACGATGAAACGTCGTCGATTTCTGCGCTATAAATCAACATTACAGTCGTATTGCTAAATCGGTAGTCTTAGCTTAATTGGAGAGGGGTAGAAATTCAATAAAACGGGGCATATCGCTGAATTAATGAAAGCTTTTAAGTCATCTGAAGCTTTGGGGCATGGAGGACCTTTTGTGTTTGATCTTTGAAGCTCAAGTCGCAGTGGTGTCGTAACATAAATTTTAATTTTTCTTGCGATTGCTCTGGTGTCGCATACATAATGGATTACGGTGTTCATAAAATGTCAGAATGGACTAAGTAATTACAAAATCACTTTCTGTAAATGCATAAATATTAAAGTCAGTGCGTGATAAATTCTGCGTGCGCATTTCTTCTTTTGTGTTTAAGAAGTGAAAGTTAAAGTAAATATTTTTGCTAAATTATTAACATTATTATTATGCATGTTGGAACCGATTTACAATGTACGTCAAAGTAAAAAATGCAGTAGACGTTGAGTGTTGTAACTTAATTTAAATAATTAAGAAACATTTTATTTGGTTAAAATCTTGCGAACATATTATTCTAAATGTGTACATATAGTTTCAATAAAAATCATAACTTGGAGAGCAAAATGTTAATCTTTATATTTAACCTCTGTGTAGAAAAATGCAGATTTTTATCCTACTGGGAATTTTTGCAATTTTCACTGCCTAAGTGTTGTGGAGAAATATTTATAGCATGGATCCTCAATCCTCCACTCAAGAAAATTTTGACCATTCCTCGATTAGTGCACTATCTGTATGTTAAAATATTTAATAACTATTTTTAAAGCATTAAACAGGCAATGTTGCAAAAATAAACATTTTGCAAAAATATTTCTTTCGATTTGTAATGAAAAAGTGAAAGTTTAACTGTGAGTTAATTTATAAATTGTTATATCTCATGCAAAATATGAAATCTTAAATCATTTCTCGACTTCATTAAATGTCACGTAACATTCGCTACTCCATTTTATAATGCGACTTTATAAATTAAATCGTACTGGGAGAAAATAAATAAAATGAAGATCGAACTATATTCTTGAGCAAACCTCATCATGTCACAGAAATGTTATGGAAGGCCACAAGTCATGCGCCCTTCTAACGTTATTTAGAAACATCTTTTCTTGTCTTCATCAGTTATGGCGATCACGAAAGTCAATGATGAATTGGATTGTGATGATCTTTTTTCTGCCAAGACCATAGCTTGACCACTATTTGCGTGTTAAGCTGTTAACACTTTGCCTGCCACAATCTTTTACCATTCATCAGATTTTACTGGAATTGTAATTTTTCAAAGAGCAATAAAACTAAAACTGGATGTGATTTTTGTACGTCAGTGCATTTAGTCCTGCTAAGCTAAATGTCTAAAGAAATGGAAATATAGTAAAGAGCTTTGTTATTGCTAGATTACGTATGTATTGTGGATTCCATAAAATACACCAAACTAGCATATTAGCGAAACAAGTATGTTTCCTAGATTTACCAAATCCAATTGAACAAGGCATAAAATTTCAAAGTGTTTAGAACTTTCTATTCTATTTGTTTACACATACATCTAATCGTTACACCGTTAAAAGAAAAGCATTTTTTTATTTGTAAAGGAAATCAATAAAATGATCCATTATCATTTTAATAATATTTTAATTTCTTAATTTACACGAAATGCAAATTCTAAATAATTATACTTCAATCTAGCTTAATCGTATTACCTTCAGTGGGAAATTCGCTGTCTGATTCAAATTAGTTATTCGAATTTGAAAATGACTTAAATTTAAACCAATCATTCGCATCTTCAATCTTCTATTAAACAATTTCGTGGAAGAGCAGTTCATGTTACCATCAAATTAAAGATTCCACATACTTAAATTCCAGCGTCATTCGGGGCACTTGAATTTTTGGTCATTCAATTGGTCAAAACTTTAAAATAAATAATGTTTTTTAAAGCTGGCAACTTTTGAAATATACATAATTGCATGTACACGAATAACGTACAAATTAGTACTTATTTAACCTTGATATCAGATAATTTACTTTTAAGTTTTGTACAATAATCGAGCTTTCCATATTTTATTTATAACGTAAACCTCGATTTACAACGACAACGACCGTTAAAATTCATATTAAAAATGTTGTATTTTAAAATAAATTATTTTTTACATGTGTTTAAAAAGGGTAAGGTTGAAGAGCAAAAGAATTTTAAAAACCTTTCCAAATTTATTTTTAACGCATAACATGCAAAAAGTATTTAAATGGATAAACATTTATTTGTAAAGTTGTACAATCAAGAAGTGCTGACTAGTATTAAAGTATAACACTCTAAAAGTTTTATTCTACAAGGAAATATTTTCGAATGTTTTGAGTATTAAAAAACGGCATGAGGAGCATAGAAATTTTTAAATGTACACATTAAAGCGTTTCAAAAATACATATTTGTATATGCTTACTATCGGGAAATCCACTTAATTGTCACGAAGTTTATAACGAACCGTCGTTATAACGTCACGAATATTTATAATTATATGGATTTGAAATTATTTTCGGAAAGTAGGAATACGAGTAAAACTTTTATCGAACATTAACAAAAATAAAAAGAAAAAAAAAATCAAATCAGAATCATTTCTGTCATCATATCAAACTGCTCGTTACAAAAATCCTTCGAAAGGCCACAAACTGGAAAAAAATATGCGAAGGAGAATACTTTTCTAAAGAAATATGATGCGAAGATTCCCAAAAGAGATATTTAAAAAGAATACATTTCTTCATCATTGTTTGCAAACCGGAAGATAAGCATGGCATATTCTCAATCCAAATGTGGTTGCATTTCTTTTCTTGCTTTTTCTTAAAACTCCCTTTTTTTCTTATTTTTCTAAATATCAACCTGAGCTTAAATCCCCTTTTACAAAGCAAACATTGCAAAACCGAGCAAAAATTTATGGCGCGTTATGAAGTCTTCAAATAACGATGATAGATCCCAGACTAAGAATAAAAAATATATATAATCACGAGCGGTAAAGCTCGTCTTTCATACTACATGTGGCAACGAAAACCCCTAAGGGCCGCACTAAAGAGGATAGCGCATTAAAGTGTCATTTTTCTCTTTACAATTATACTAATGCTGCCTCGGGCATTACTTCTTCATTTGCGTTTGCAAATAAGACATTCCTTTTTGTTGAAAGCCAGAATAGAAGCAGCAGGAGTTTTCTATTCTCTGAGTTAGGTCATTTAAATAGAATTTGATTGCACTTTTGAAGACAAAAGCTTTTTGTTTTTACTTTTTGTTATTTATTTAGTCTTTATTCCTTTCTAAAATCATCTTGTTCAAAATTGTCTAGAGATTTTCTAATGATAGGAAAGCTCGCTAAGAATCTCTATTACGATTTTACACTCTAAAAAGTGTTTTAATTATTATAGCTAGAAAATAAAAGTTGAATGAAGTAATAAATTATAATACATAAATAAAATATAAGATTTTATAATCTTTTGTTTAATAACGTAGTTTGTATACTAATGAGTCCGCTAAAATGTGACGTGTGAAAAAAAAGGTTACGAAAGTGAAGTTTAACATTTCTCATAGATTATAAAATAATGTATGTAAAATACAGCAGTATAATTGTCTAAAAATCCTCCTTTTACGATAGCAAATGTACATGTTTATTAATCACCAAGGGGAAAATCAGAATGAAAAAAAATGCGTGTGTATGATACTATGCATTTGAGTGAATAACATAAAATATTTTATTACATGACATTTAACTACATATTATTTGTATTTATAAACCAGAAAAATTCCAAGTAGGGGAGAGCGGGGCTAAAAGTTCCGCGGGTAAGTTGTTCCCTTTGAAATATCTCAGCTAAGAAAAAAGATACATGTATTTTGTAAATATGTCGTGAAATAGAATGTTATAGCGCACAAATGGCGGCCATTTTAGCCAGCCCAGTGGCGTCCGGTGTACCAAAAGCCGAGCACGTGCATTACTGATTTACGAAAGTAAATATTTTTGTTTTTGGTGTTTTTGGTCTTTCGCCCTAAATTGAATAGTTAATGTTTAGCTTTTTGGTTTTTTTACATGAAGATAGATTGTGCACCCTTATATCCTACGCTGAAACTATTTATGTTTCGTTATCTAACCTATAATTTAATGTTTTAAAGACATGTGCTTTTGGGGCTAGTTGTTCCCTTTTTTGGGGGCAAGTTGTTCCGCGGAACAACTTGCCCCAGAAAAATTAGCAACTATCCCGAAGAAACGTCTTGCCCTATTCATCTGAACCAGTGATGCAGTGACTTAGTACACATATAAATAAATATTATATGCTACTGTGAAGACCGAAAGTGAGATTTCATCAAACATAAATCCAGAAATATTCAGTCTATCCGATTGATATATATTAGATATAAAATTTTCGAAAAGCGAACCATGTAAGCTATCGAAATATGTTTCATACTTTGATATAAAAGTCATAATTTCGGAGAATCGTATTAGAAGTTCTAGATAGCTCCCTGTTATAACTGAAGACTGAACCAATTATCTTAGCTTATTAGCTGTTGAAGCTGTTAGTTATTATATGTAATTTTCATTTGTTGCACTGTATTAACTGTATTTTACCATAGTAATGTGTTATAATTTACTATTTACTAGATGCGTTGCCCGGCTTTGCACGGTCTACCTTGAGAATAAAACTTTTGTCAAGCAACGCGTGTCTATAAGTCCCGATTGCATTATTAAAGTCGATATTTTGCCGGCATCTAGTGCAAAAAAGAAATCAATCGCCAAAAAAAGTTTTAAATCCCGTCGTAACAGGAAAAGCCTCAAAGCAAAGGTCTCATCAGAAAGATCGAAGAAAATACGACCTAAAGGAAATTTTCTCGCGCAGCTTTGGAAATTACTAACCGCTTCACCCGGCAAAAAGATACAGGCGTTTTTAAGTTAGTAAAAATCAATTTCAAATTGGATTTACAGAAATCGTCTGTTCTAATTAGCGTGAAAAAAATGAATGGTAAAAAAAAAGTTGAATAAAAATGGGTTGCCATTTTTTTTCTTGAGCGTAAACTAATTTTCTAAATATGGCCGATTTTAACAGCATTCAGTGGATTTTTCGCAAAATATCGCCAATAGCGCAAAAATTGAACCGAAATTCAAGAAATCATTTTCTTCGGCAAATTTGTCGCCAACTTGGCGAGCTGTCACCAAGTTGGAACCAAACACTTGGCGACCAAAAGCTTGGCGATATATCGTCAAGTAATTGCGCCAATTCATATCACTTTTGTCTACATTAAAATTAACACTGATTTACCCCAAAGAAGGGGTAAGCCCCCCCGGGAACATTCGAATGCAACCACAAAGGGAGGTACACAACTAGACCTCCCCCAAAGCCAACATAGTATCAGACTAGAATCTTCTACGGTATACAATTTTTGAGTTACGCGACATACCTACATACGCACATGCATACAAACGTACATACAGTCATACAGCTGTACATAAAGTCATACTAATATCAACCATTGTTTTTTGAATACAAATTATGTTTTTAAGGAGTTATTCATCTCGCAACGTGGTTAAATTCGAAATCAGTATCGTTATTCATCGTCTTGTTAATATCGGAACAATTTGCCCCAACCACGGAACAACTTGCCCCAAGACGGGGTTAGTTGTTCCTTTTCGGCTTTACTTGCTATAAAATTAATTATTAAAAAACCTTACAAAATACAACTCAAAAAATAGTCTGTATGTCAAAGGGACATATAATACTAAGTTTTAACCTCGGAATATTAATTCTAGAACATTGTTTTCAAAACGAATTTTGAGCTTGATCAAAAAACGGAACTTTTAGCCCCGCTCTCCCCTACTTGAAAACAAGTAACGTACTTAAAATGCAACATGAGCTATTTAGAGAATACTAAATCATTCATGTGAATTTTAAATAAGTTTTTATTTTTTAATCAGAAAGGTATTTTTAAAGCAAGAATAGCATTTTTACTTTCTTCTATAGCTAATATATAGAAGAAAGTGTTGAATTTGTCAATATTTTTAAATTTTGAATTTCGATAGATTTGCAATTTTTGAGGTGTGATAAATACAATTTTAACGTTTTTGGAAAATGTCCCTCTGTGTCTTGGTGTTCGTATACGCATGACTATTTTTCTGTTGACGCTCTACAGCAAAAACTACTAAATGAAATCGAAAGATATTTGGTATAGTAATGTACCCCTATGTAAATTGCAGCGCGTTAGTTTTTGCACCAAGTCTTCCAATTGGTGGAGCACTCGAACTTTTCCCCACTTTTCTCAACACGCATCACCTCCCTTCTTTCAATATTACTGTTTAAATTATGAATTTAATTAATTTAAAAACTTTTATTTGGGCGATTCTTTGTAAACTCGTCTTTCTCCATACAGAATCTGTCCGGGCATGTTTTTTTGAAAAGTTCGCATAATTAGCATACTATTGCTCAGAAAATGAATCTATTACTTTGGCTCGAAAGACGGACAATTGAAGTTTGTGTGTGTGTGTGTGTGTGTGTGTGTTTTTTTTTTTTTTTTTTTTGATAAATAATGACAGGGGGCAATATGTCCCCTAGCACAGTCCCCTGCTTAGTATTAGGCAGGGGACTGTTTATTTTCACTTAGTTGCTTAATATTTGCAAAACTATTGGAATATAATTTGTTATGAAACTACCCATACATGCAGACACAAATCATGAACATAATAAACAATATGTATCATAATTAAACTAATCCACATTAATAAAATCACTAACCAGAAGACTAACCAGCAACGACCAAGATGCATACTTTCATCACAAATGTGGCTCTAAAACTGAACAAAAAACTAACTCATTGACTGTGTTGTGAATGTCCGCCGTGCAGACCCTATAAACGGGTCTTTAGCATGCGTGAGTGAAATGCTTTAGTTGTATTTAAAAAATATAAAAACTTCATTATACTTTATTATTTTTGAAATACTTAGTCTGAATAGCCATTTACGAGTTTACAGAAAATCGCATATTTTTACCTTTTCACCGTTAACTAACCCGTTTCTAGGCTTTTTTTAAGTTAGTATATATATTAGGGTGGAGCGAAAAAAGCAAAGTTTTTATTTTCGAATCGTAATAGTGCGGAAAAGTTGCGATTGGTGAAGACTTACAAAACAAAAAAAAAATTTTTGAAATCGGATAATATCTTCCGTTCCCGCAACGAGCCTGAAATTTTGAAAAAATGAAAATTTTCATGTGTTTTTAGCAATTTTTTAAAATTTTTGTTTCAATGTTTTATTTTAATACTGTTGGGCGGAAAAGTTACAATTGGTGAAGCCTTCTGAAATTTTAAAAAATATATTGCGATCGAATAATACCTTCTGATCCAGGAACAAGCCAGAAAAACCACAAAATTGTAAATTTTCAGCTTTCTTGGGAGAGATTAAAAATTTTTTTTAAAAATGTTCTCATTTTTTTTTCTTCTTTTTTACCCGGTATCATAGCGTAAATAATTTTAAAAAGCACTATGTTACTCTTAAACATTAATTTTTTTCTTGATTTTTAGGTATCTTCTAAACATGCAAAACTACCAGTCTTTATAACAATGAAACACTTTCAAATAATAGAAAATTATAAAAAAATTTCCAAAATTTCTACAATCCAGTACAAAACCCACTAATAAGATGCCCACTCGCAAAAAAACGCTAATTTTAATCACTTAACGATAAACAATTTTAGTGCCTAACTAATTACAATCAATTTCTTAACCGCCTTTTGAAATCTGCTTTCTATAAACTGTTAACTAACCTAACTGACTACCCACAGAATCCTTTAATATTAATTTAATTAAAAACTAATTTTGTTCAGTCTCTAAAATTAAAACTAGTTAGGTTAGGTAGTGTATAGAATGAGACTGCAGAAGGCAATTAAAAATTAAGAAACTAACATATAATGAGGTAGATATTAAAATAGTTTATCGTTTAAGACAAAAAATATTGTTCATCTTATGAGTATTTTTTTTCAGTGGATCTTTGTACTGAAAAAGTTCAAAAAATTAAATTAATAGGCATGGGTAAGAAATTTTATGTAAATGTTATCAATTTTTTTTTTTGCTTTTTAGTTGCTTTAAGTTTGTTTAAGGTTATGTTGGTTCCTACAGTAACACAGTCCCAAACAAAGTGGGGCAAGGTGTAGCAAAAATTAAGGATTGGAAAGTATTTGACAAGGAGAGAGCACTGCGGGGAGGGCAAAGGCATAGTTATGCCCCACACACCCCCATTTGCTTTATGCAAAAAATGTTAAAACACGTTATCATGAAAGCTGAACATTTGAAACACGATTGCAGAGAATTTTGTGCTTAAAATGTTACTATAGAGCATCTCGGTGATGATTTTAGAACACATTTGATATGAAAGCCATAAATATAATGAATGTATTAGTCTAAAAGACAAAATAAATTTTAGATTTTGTTGATTTCTAATTTTTCATACACAAAATTATTTTTAAATAAAAAACAAAATCGCCATTGAAAAGAACCGGGAACTAAAAAGAAAAAATAATACATAATATTTACACACATTTTCTTACCCATAACTATTAATTAACTTTGTTTAACTTTTTCAGAACAAAAATCCACTGAACAAAACACTCGCTCATAAGATGAACAGTATTTTTTAACTTTAAACGATAAACTATTTTAATACTTACCTCATTATATGTTAGTTTCATAATTTTTAATTGCCTTTTGCAGTCTCATTATATACACAACCTAACCTAACTAGGTTTAATCTTAAAGACTGAACAAAAATTAGTTTTTAATTAAATTAATGCTAAAGGATTCTGTGGGTAGTCAGTTAGGTTAGGTAACAGTTTTTGGAAGGTACAGACTTCAAAAGGCGGTTAGGAAATTGTATATAATTAGTTTGGCATTAAAATTGTTTATAGTTTAGTGATTAAAATTAGCGTTTATTTTGCGATTGGGTATCTTATTTAGTGGGTTTTTGTACTGGATTGTAGAAATTTTGGAAAATATTTTATAATTTTCAATTAGTTAAAAGTGTTTCATTGTTGCAAAGAATGGTAGTTTTGCATGTTTAGAAGATACTGTCGGTTCCAAGAAATATTATTCGATTAAACGGGGTATTCGATTATGCGGGGATCTTTAACATCACGTCTGTGGCATCGGTTCCAAGATATTTTATTCGTATAAGCGGGTATTCGTTTATCCATTATCCGATTAAGCGGGGACGACAGTACCTAAAAATCAAGAAAAAAATTAATGTTTAAGAGTAATATAGTGCTTTTTAAAATTATTTACGCTATGATACCGGGTAAAAAAGAAGAAAAAAAATGAGAACATTAAAAAAAATTTTTTTTTTATCCCTCCCAAAAAAGCTGAAAATTTACAATTTTGTGGTTTTTCTGGCTTGTTCCTGGATCAGAAGGTATTATTCGATCTCAATATATTTTTTAAATTTTCAGAAGGCTTCCCCAATCGTAACTTTTCGGTCCAAGAGTATTAAAATAAAACATTGAAACAAAATTTTAAAAAATCGCTAAAAACACATGAAAATTTTCATTTTTTCAAAATTTCAGACTCGTTGCGGGAACGGAAGATATTATCCGATTTCAAAAATTTTTTTTTTGTTTTGTAAGTCTTCACCAATTGCAACTTTTCCGCACTATTACGATTCGAAAATAAAAACTTTGTTTTTTTCGCTCCACCCTAATATATATATATATATATTATTTTTAAGGTCCAGGTGCTAAAAAAAAGGCTTTCAATCAACAAGCGAAAAGTTGTGCCCACTTAATAGTACCAATATACGTTACTACTAAACTGTTTGTGTAAATTTAAATATTAAATCTAACAAAAACGTCAAACAACCACAGATAAAGAAAAGCAGAGTAGTTGAGCTCTGACTGGATACTCTGGATTATTTTTTTCAAATTATTAAGAGAGCTTTAATATAATAAGAAGTATAATTGTTTTTTAATTCTTAGTACTATTCGTATAAGCCTGGTTTGTTCTAAAAAGCATGAAATCAAATAAGCGTATGATTTCTTGATCTTAATGCTTAGAAACTGCTGCTAATATTTAAGTCGCTCTATTTTAAGCTCAACCAGAAGCACTCCATAAAATTTACATTAAAAAATAAGTAGAAATGTAAACGGTATAGTGAAACTGTTCGCACACAGCTGCGTGCCACCGATTTCTTCTTTCAAGATTTCAATATAGGTTTTATTGGTTACTTTAGATTTGCTACAAATATTGGAATATTTAGATAAACTGCAGTTTTCAAAAGTTGTAATCAAGAAATCAATTCCTTACGCTATTGCATACTTTTGAGTGCAAACCATGCTTTTTTTAGCATTTGAATCTCATTTTTCGTATTTATTTTTACGTTTCATATGTTTCAATTTATATAAGGTATAACTTTTTTGAAATTTGAGATTTATTCATCGGTAATCCATCCTTATTTTAACAAAAATCTATTTAATCTTGCAGTATGAAAGTAGTTCTTATAAACTGAAAACAGCTTACGTTTACGGTATTGTTCTGAGTGTTACAATTTTTTGTACACATTTTACAACAAGTTTTAGCTGGCATGTGCTGAAAAGCTATTTAAAAATGCATTTAATTGATAACTTGACTTTAATATTTAAAAAATCTTCAAAAACCTACATTATTTGAAAATTTTAAAAGACCGAATATGTAATCTATGTTTGCTCAAGTTCAGATTTAAAATTCGTTTGTTAACCTGTTTGTTGTCACAAAATCAACTTCATAATAAATATTATTATTCATTGTTAATATCAATAATTAAAAAGCGGAATCGGCAGGACTTCTAGCAGAGTAAGTAACGTAAGCAATACTTTTTAATAAGATTACATATCAAGTCAAATGTTGAAAAAAAAAACATGTTAAAACTTAAGTAAAATGTACTTGAACTACATTCGTAAAAATTCGATCTATAAAAGTAGCAAAATGCGGTGTTACCATTTTGGGTCGACTCTGAGTACTTATGGAGTTGATAGTACTTTAATAAAAAACATTTTAGATATACTTTGCAATAACATTAGGGTGTTATTCAAAAATTTCCACATTGAAATACCAAAGCAATATTTGAATATAAATAATGTCAAGCAGTAGACACAATAAATAGAAGTAGCTTTTGATCATCATGTTTTATGTCCTATATCTCTACTTCAAAAGAGCATGTGGTGCAGATGAAAAAAACTAGTCCGCTCTCAGTTTAGCAACCGGATTAACAGTTGCTTTTTCTTTCAAAACAAAAATACCTTTCATGAGAATAACATAAAAAGGTGTGTAGTATTGGAAAATTAACGCCTTCTGATTAACGTTGCAATGAAAGCATCTCCTGCTATCAATGCGCCGATCACCATTGTTCTCAGGGTGCTTGTAAACCCCGTACCAAATCCTCACTTCTTAATGACAAGTTAAACTCTCAATCGCAAGTGCTATCTAGGAAATGCCCTCTACATGCTTTATCTCCGAAGTAATTAATGCAAATTAACGTTATTAACTGAAATTCTCTCCCTTTCAAAAAGCTTGAAAAGAAACAAAGCATCAAAGTCGGTATCGCGCATGCAAATATCGAGTATCAACTAAAAGCGTCAATTTTTGAATGCCATTATTCGTCGGTGACACGAGAGAAGGGGGTCTACAGAATGTAAATCCGCGCCCCCTGGAGGTAACCGTCGGAATTAATAATGAGCTGCTAAGAGAGATTAAGGGCTGGCCTTCTTTGTCGGCCGTGTCACTTACCGCTGCTTGGATATTTATAGAAAGCTATATTTTCCATGAATGGCGACTCTTGCAGTTATCTTCTTGGTGGATAGAAGAAAGACTTTTGGCTATTATTACGTCGTTTGCAATTATCCCCAGGGCAGCGCCGTAAATCACAGGATAATCGCCTAATGGGCAAAGGGTAGGAAGGGTAGGAGGGTGCTGTTGTAGCATAAGTCTTGTTGTAAAATAAAGCGCCTTGGACTCACTTTCGCTGAAAGAAACATGCAATGTATGCGTTTTTCCCGGGAATTAACATGCTTAGAATAAGGGCAGTTATTTATTAACCTCATTTATATTTATTACTTGCATTTTTCCTTAAAAGTTCGTTTTTAAGTTACTGAAAGAAAAATACAGGATCAACAAAAATTCTGGCATAATAATTGAAAGAAGAGAAGTGAGAATTTTCAGGCTATGGCGACATTGAACATTTTAAAACTTGAGTATTTTTGGCACAGTCATAATATATTAGTTTAAACGAATTTAAAATTCATGTGTCTACATTTAGTCATTTCTAGCACAACTCTGACGTTACCCCCCCCCCTTCCCCCGAACTACAATAATACTTGTCTATACTCCTACAATAATATTCGTTCATAGTCCTACAATAATATTCATCCATGCTGATCATGTAAACTTGGACCTGGCCAGCGGTTTTCTGACAAAAATGTAACAAAAGTATTGCTCATTGATATTCACAGCTTGAAATTTAGATGAACAGGATAACGTCAACCAAGTTGAAACCTAATACAAATTTCATGCTGAGTAGTAATAAGCAAACCATCATTACGAATATACTCATCCACATCACATGACATCACTAGCCATGCCGTTTCACTGTAAATGACCAGTATATTGTTATCTATTGATACCACTTCCACCACCGTTTCCAACCACAGCTCACACAGCGACATTCCCAAATACAGGAGGTTAATACGCCGGATCTTGTAATCAGCTTTTAAATATCTCTGGACAATACTTATTGGTTAAAAATTATAAATTGGTAAACAAATTGCTTTGTATTCAAGTAAAGAGACAAAATACCGTTCCGCATTTTCAAAATGAAACTTCATTTGTTATTTCATAATTATTTGCCTTATATAAAGTAAACTAATAGTTATATGACAGTGAATATGATAAACTGTAACTTTACGTATCATTAGTTCTTACCGTGCACTCATAAGTGCTAGAAAATGTGTGTTCCGTTAAAACTGTATGTTCGAAATTATTGTTTAGACTCCTCTCAGTTTACATGAAAGCAAATGCCTTTAACTATGTACGCAGTTGAATTCCGTAATAACGTCAAAGCAATTAGTTTGATTTGCCATGGTGCACAATAACGGTGTTGACATAAAGGAGTTTCAATGTGGATTTTGCGCTTCCCATATATAGTGTGATTTATATCTTATCCTCTATGCATGTTATAAAATTGTTCATTGTCTAATACTTTTCAAGAGTATTACATTGTTAAAAATGTGGCAATGCATGAAAGTTCAGTGCATATTAACATTGACTATTCAGCGTACTGGAGAACTCAAAACACACCTACTTAAATTATATATATATATTTTAATATAAATCAAAATTAACTTAATATTATTTCAAAAAACCTTAATCTAAACCTTTTTATCTAATTAAGATGTGACACAGCTCGGATGCTGGTGAAGATTGTTTCATAAGTTAGTTCCAAACAGCTTGACAGCTATAGACTTAATCAGGAAGCTTATTTACCTGTTGAACACTATTGGTTCCTGATTATTTACTTTGGAATTTGTTTTCACATTTCTTCAAATAGCAATTCACATGCATTAATAATTAAAAAGCAATCATGTATTTATGTCGAATTAATATCGATGATTATAATCCTTCCATATATGCCACTCAGAAACAAGAATACATTTGAAACGAAATGTTTAATTAAAATTAAAAAAGGGAATGTTCATATGAAATCTGTACAATCAATAGATCTAAAAAATAATTTCATTCATACTAAAAAAATGAAGCCTATTTCAATCTTCCAGTAAAGCATCTCCAATTTGATTCATTCAAAAAATACCTACTATTTCAGCTAGCAACAATAAAAAAATACCGAACTGATTTAACAAAGAATTCAATACTGGTCTTTAATATGGACTTTATGCAATCATGTTGAGTATTTTTTTACATATATATCTACGATTATTACAGTACATTTTCCTTTTTTTTCAGAAAACTGAACTTAGACACTATTAACTTGCTTCAGCCTTGATCAAGCAATTAAGGTAAGATTTAGAGTTGTTTATAATTTACGTACCAGTAGAAATACATTTGGGTGGAGCATTAAGACGTGTTTTTTTTTATTTTTTTTGGACCTAGTGCGGTAAAGTTGGTACTAGTGAATATGTACGCATGCCAAATTAAAAAGAAAAAAAAAAACAAAAAATATCGTCAACCTTGAGATCCAGGTGAGTTTTCGGTTATTCAATGTCAAATCAACCAAAAACTATTTTTTCTCAACTATATAGTTGAGTCAACAGTCATTTCACATTTCCCCAAAACGCATCTTTTTTGCCTTCGGGCACTAAAAATTGTTAGAAATTAAAAATTTACATCTGTGCTATTACGCATAAAAGATAACTAGAGGCAACTTTTTGCAGCCCTCATCGATTATGTTACATACATTCATGTTTTGCATCATCATAATATACATTTTCTTGAAAGCATTACATTAAATAAAATAAAGTAGTTATAACACCAACATCCATATTTTAAACTAAATTATTTTTGCTAGCTAAAAAAAAATCTTATGAGTAAGAAGTCTCATTTTACGCCGAAATTTTTTAGCGGGAAGAGAAAATTCATAAATGTTACAATATTTTGAGCACTAAATAGTGTTTAATACATAATTTTGCTCTTACTCTACAGTTTTCAGTTTCTTATTTTTATTTCCTCCCACAAAATTGTTTATTTCCTTACGTCATCGCAATTTCGTCTTCGAAGATTAAGCAAACAGGGCGTAGAAAGAGAAGCTCTGTTCCTGCGAGGTTGGTAAGAGCAAAGCCATGTAAACCGCTAAAACTACCCCACAAACCAAGACGGAGTATTAAGCCACAAGCCGATCAATACTGCCTAATAGTTATTTCTTTCTTATTTAGTTTCCTCTTCCACTTTAACTTTTCCTAGATCCTTCTAGCAAGAATGCGAAATACGCTTTAAGAAGCTTTCTCCTTTCTTCATAAAAACCTTAATGGTGTGGAAATATTTTTTCGCAAAAAAATGAAATTGGATGTAACAAATTTTAACCTTTTAGGAATCATTTCAAGTAAGCAGTATAGCTAAAAATTACGAAAAAAATCCCAAAAATTTGCGGAATTGATTAAAGTCGACACCTTCTCAAAATTGAAGACCTTGGAGGATGTGCTACATTTAAAGAAATGAACACTGTAGACAACGGTAAGCGATGGATACATGTAAGCAAATAAAACTTGTTACATCAAAAAGTAGATGTCATTACACCAACTTCATGCACAAACTAATGACAAAACCAGGAAACAAAAAAGCTGCAACAACTGTAACAATAAAACTCTGAACTTTTATTACTGTTTTGTCATAACCCCTTTAGCTTCCAAGCCCTTCCATTGTTAGTAAGCTCGATAAACGATTTATCTCGAAACGAATACAATAAAAGACAACATGCACCTCTATTTTATTGATTGAAGTGGTTACTATTTAGTAACTTGTTGTAGAATTGACTACATATGTGTATCCTTCTCGTAGTTCAATAGAGATACATTCAAATTCCGAAATTACCTTTATACATAAGGGAAATCCAGCAATTGTATCAATAAGTTACTCATCTAGTAATACAGCGTTATTAATAAAGCGAATAATAAAAGCGTATTAATAAAGCGAAATAAAGTAACATTTAGTGAAGTTTGTGATTTTGTATGTGTGTATTAAACCTCAAGGAGTAGTAACAATCAAGTTTTACACATGGATGAAGATTAGCATACATTTATTTAAAAGATCTCCACCATGTTGTGTAGTTACGAAGTTATCAAAGAATTAAAGTTCTGGAATGACAATCACATGCCAGCGAGAATTGCCGTTTTTATGAACAACAGGTATTAAAAATATTTTCATGCTGTGAAAATATACTTACCAGTAGCATAAATACTTAAACGTTTATAAACGTTTTAAGCGTTGTACAACGTTAATACCATTTACAACTTAAAAACAAAGTGTGCTACTTGGGTAGTCAACAAATAAAAAAATGTATATAGTCGTCATTTGTTGATCCTACGATGTTAAAATATTAAACAGTTAACATCCTGACAAGCTAAATTTATTCGAACAAAAAAAACACAATTCAATTGTTTGAAATGAAACACGTATTGTCCTAAGGACATTTTGCTTTTGGAGTTGTGGCTTAAAGGAAAAATGGTAACACCCTACATTTCAAATGAATAGCCGATTGCAGCAGCACATACCTGCCAGGCACGAAATTGTTTTTTATTGCCCAGTCTTCTATTTTCATTTTCCAGCTGACGCATTCAATTCAAGAGCAGAAAGCATAACACTGTTCCGGGCGACAGGCGACAAATACGAGCCTGGGAGAAAAATTCGACATATATTGCCTTGGCGCTGGGCTTCTCTTAAGATACTATGTAAGGCGACTATCGGAATATGAAAAGAAACATGGATTTCTCGCACTCCTCTGCATTTAGTTTGGATATTGTTTCGGAAAAAAGGGGTTTTGCTTCCGAAATCATTTCGAATAAAAGCCGAGTTGAGAAATTGGCTCATTTTTACCATTCTGACACGAGAGGAAATGTGAAAAGAAGATAAGGTTTTCACATCTATGGAACTGATGATTAGTACTATTTTTTGTTTTCGCATTTTGTCACGTAATGTGCAGTTAATGCTTTCCTTAAACTTCACAAGAAATTTGAGATATAAAAAAATGCCCATTGGATTTTATGAAGCTATAAATTCAAATCCTTGTAGGTACCCAATCGTGGACCAATAGCTAATTTCTAAACCGTTAGAGATAAGCATATAGTTTATTTAGGAAAAAATCTCCAAACTATGAAAGGAATTTTGGGTCTATTCAATGTTTTTCAAAAAATCAAATTTTGAAAGAGTTACGAAATTTAAATTTTTATACAGCCCCCCAGTCCTATCAATCATATTTAGTAAAACATTCTTGACACTGTAACGTTTAAAACTAAAAAAAATCACTCTTCTACCACAAAAATTGACCGAGTTATGACGTTTTGAAAAAAAAAAATTTTGCATTGTTTCATGACGTCATCCAGAGATGGCTTAAGGGACCGTATGCGAAATCCTTCAAAATCTTGATTTTTCAAAACGTCATAACTCGGTCAACTTTTGTGGTAGAAGAGTGATTTTTTTTTAGTTTTAAACGTTGCAGTGTCAAGAATGTTTTACTAAATATGATTGATAGGACTGGGGGGCTGTATAAAAATTTAAATTTCGTAACTCTTTCAAAATTTGATTTTTTGAAAAACATTGAATAGACTCAAAATTCCTTTCATAATTTGGAGATTTTTTCCTAAATAAACTATATGCTTATCTCTAACGGCTTTAGAAATTAGCTATTGGTCCACGATTGGAGTGGACACCCTGTATAAGTATATACGTAGGGCGATTCTACCGGTAATTGTCCTACATTTTTAAAGCAAAACAGTATCTATTGTGTAATATTAAACAAATAATATACATTGCACAAAAGATCTCCCCCCTAGATAATTGCATTTTTTAAGATGAATTTAATAGTACGATTCAATTTCCGAAATGCATTGTGGATGAGTTTTCTTTAAAAAAATTAAATCATGGTAACTGACTGACATTTTAAAAAGTAGCACGGGCTCAAAAATACAATAATCATGATCGTCAAAATATCGTTTTAGCAATGTATATTTTGCGCATCTTGAAAAAATTTTTATTAAACAGTTTAGAATTTTGATTTTTTTACACTGATTCACCATCTGTTTAATAAGCAAAATCATAACATACATCACAAAAATATTTCTTTTTTTAATTCAACTTTTTTTAAAAAAAGGGAGGTCGATTTAAATCGCAAAAACTTAAAATTCTAGATCAATTTTCTTTTTTTTTTTTTTTTCATATATGTGAACAAATATATAGGCTTTAATTTTTACTCGGCAAATTTAAAAATAATAATTTTGAAAAAAATTATAAATATTTGAGTAAAAATTTCGAAAAATTCAAAAGGTACTTTTTTTTTCAAAATCATATTTTTGAACATTTTTTTTAAATATTTGCCGAATAAAAAATTAAGTAAACTGTTTGAAAAAGATGTTCTCCAATTTTCAGCATGTTATCTTTATTAGTTCTTGAGTTATAAGAATTTGAATTCAAAAAATCCGGAAAAATTGCATCACGGCGAAAAACGCATTTTAAGGAAAGTCGTTGCCGTGGCAACAGTTGTCTGACGCTCAACAAAAATTATATCTTCCGTTCTAACTAAGATAGAAACAAGATTAAAACCCCATTTTAAAGAGAAGAAAACAAGCATTTTTTTTGAAATAATTTTTTAAAAAATGCAAAATTTGACGATTTTTGTGTCCCAGACCCCCTTAAGTATTACAAAATACGTAATACTCTGCTTTAAAAATATAAGTCAGTTACCCGTGCGATTTTCCGTATACAATTCCTCTTTTGGATTGCGAAAGGCATTATGTGTATAATATACATGGATCATTCCGATGAAAATGGTACAAATCATGTCTGAAACTCTTTACTTAAAGATTATCAATTTAAATAATTTCCACCAACTAATCATTTTTTATTGAGTTTCCATTTATTTGTGTATAATGAAGTGTAAATAACTAGTACATGACTCATTTATGAAAGGATTTTAAATATATTGATCACTTTGTTAAACAGTGTGGACAGATAATAGAGTGGACAAATAAGCCTTTAAAAATATCTGTATAATCACAAAGAAAGTTAGAATCACAAAACAAGCATAAAGTGGAATAAACAGCCTAAAACTACTTCATCATGAAATCGGCTCTAACAGAGTGGACATCCAACAGTTCAAATTAACTATCATAAGAAAAGAATTAGACTCACCCTGGTTGTTGACTACATAATTCAATGTATCAAGCTATCACGGCAGTTATACTACCTATATTTTTTAAAAAATATATCAGATTGAATGCAATTGTTTATTTTATTTCCAAAATGCGTATAACAAAGTGGACAATTCGAAACTTAGAAAATCTAGGGACATGGATAAATAATAGTATTTTTTGGGGAAATGTTTTTTCATTTGCGTAATAATCTGTAGAAATGGTGTCAGAAACATTTTTTATGCAGTGCAGTGTCATTTGTTTTGTTGTTACATTTCAACTTTGTTTTAAATCACATTTAAAACTAACAATTTAAAGCTGGGACACGTCATTTTCTCCTTCTTCTGACAAAGATTTTTTTTGTGTCCTTTCTAAATTTATTATACGTAATAAATTGATACTTGATGGCACAAAATTAAATGGAGAACCAATAAGAAATACACTAAATGGGTGGTAGTTATTAAAATTTTAAAAAATTCTAAAGTCTCGGACATGATTTGTACCATTTTCGTCGGAATGACCCACATACAGCCAGACACAGGGCCAATTTTGCATGTATATCTACCTCTAATTTCCGTTAATCCAGACACGAATCGGACACATTGAAGAACAATTTTCTTCTCATTTTTAATAAGATAATTTTTTTTCGTTACAGAAAGCATTTTACAGGTTCTGATAAAAACTTCTTAACATAAAACAATAACTTCAAAAGAATCCCTTTGTATAGCTTATTATAATTTTAATTCTTCAACAATAATGCTTCACCTAAATTCCTAACAGGAGAGCTTTACTTTTATGCAATCAGTAAAGCAAAATCACTTCTCCGGCACCTTCATCGACTCTTACGTCAAAGGCTAAACGGTAGGAGTTAGCAACCAAAGTAAATTGCGAAAGTTAAAACTTCGACGAAAATCTTACCTGTAAGGGATATATTTTAATTTAACTCTACTCTTAAAGATCATGATTTGTTGCAAAATATTCATGTATTCATATATTGTTAAATACATTTAAAGTACAGCCTTTAAAGCAAAAAAACTAAACACATTTTGTAGTATAAGTCCCACATTGCATTGATACTTGAATGAGGATACACGCGTCGACTATTTTTCCAAAAGTGTTCAAAATGTTTTTAGAACATCTTAAAACATGCTTTCATGATTTTAATATTTCTTAATTTCCGTTCGAACATTTTACAGTAATAAGAAAGCGATTGCTTTGCTTCACTCCAATAAATAATCTCTCGTTTAATATTCACACTAGCAATTTCGAAATGGTTTATTTTCATCTTCAGGGAAAATGGGGTAGACTGCAATAAACGTTGATACGAGTTAGGCTCATAAGTTAATCAACAGATAATAATTTATATGGTTGTAATAACTCTATCAGATTTAAGTAGATTTAACACACAAACCCAAAAGTATTTAGTCTGGATTTGATCAAACGACTTCCTTTGGGCAAAGTTTTCAGCGGTTAATGTAATGTATTGCCTTGGTCTGGTAGTAAGATGTTTTGTTTGTACGTATTGGCAACAATGCGTGATTCTCACGACTGATATTTTAAAATTGGACTTGTAACCAAATAAGTCATGTTATAAATAAAGCATTAACTTTATAAGCAATGTAATTCATTTGTGCATATAAAACAGTTAACTTGTTAGAAAAGGGGGTGAAAAGAGCCGCTTTATTTTGACAATAGTAATTGAATCGTTTATTTCGGACACAGCGACAAACACTAAACGTTCGAAAAAATTATTTTACCGTTATGAAAAATTCGATCAGGATTTCAATATCTTAAACTGTAATATATACATATTTAGATATATTTCTTTCAGAAAATATTGTTGTAATTGTTATTAAAAAGTTTAACGTGAAGAAATACATGTTTTCTTAAAATTAAAAACTTTGTCGCTTGAGTGGTTTCTGAAATAAACGATAAAATTATCGGTGGTATTGCACTAGAAAAATGCCTCCTTTTTAAACCCAAACAGAAATGAGCTCGTCCACTGTCACGTGCTGTGTTATCACAGCCGTATTATAGTTATTGCATTATAGATAGGATTGAAAATAACCCATTGAAGGGAACATCTACTTATAAATTGTTAACTTTTAACCCTGGAATTACAAGGAAACCTTTCAGGGCTATACATATTTGGATAAATGTAAACGTCCAAATCACATCCCTAGCAAAAAAAAGCCAAACAAATTTATCATTGAAATAACGCTTTTATTCTAAACATAATACAATTCAAAAAGTAAATAAAATTTCTGCTCTGCTGGCGAAAACAAAGATCTCCATTCCATGCCTTGAATGCTTCGCATATTTATTTGCATGCAGCTTTTTGATGTATGCGCAAACACATAAAACGTTCGAATCGAGACATCAGGTTGCATCTTAGAACCCCGTATTTCTTCCATTCCCATCATTATTCCGTGTCAGGTTGAATTGAATACATTATTGATGTTTTTTTTTCCTTGGATGTTCGTTATTTTCCTGATCAGGGCTTTGCTTTGCAGGATACAGAACTTTATCCCCCAGACTAAAAGCAGACTAAGCTTTCTTGATTCGTTTTGAAGCATACGGATCCGTTCAATATCTATTTCAAATTCTGATTTGCTATTGGTTTACATGTGCATTGTTCCTGACGTTTCATTGTTCTCAGAGGATGCTGTTTTGTTAAAATAACATTCGATTAATATATATTTAAAAGCAGAACATTCATTTCTGATTTCTTCGAGTCTGACAAAAACTTCTCTTTGATTGAAATTCAAATTGGTTTTATAATGCTAGAAAATAGCAAAAGGCAATAGTTTTGATCCACAAACTCTTTGAACTGTTAGTTAACTTTTAATTATTAGGTGGAATGCTTTACATTGTATAAGAATTGGAATTGTTTTGTATTGCATACTCATTTAGCGTTATATGTTTATGTATGTACTTACTGTTCCATTTTAGTTATACTTTGTATTAATACACACTGCAAAAAATATTTTACGATTGTGCATTTTTATTTGCTGCATTTTGCGAGGGACACATGAAACATAACATTGAAGTTACATATAACCCACATCAATAGTTTAATAATAACATTAGATATGTAGTTGAAGGCATATAAAAGAAAAGTAGTATGTCGCAGTTATCGCGAAACTTCCATCTATATTTGGGTTGTGAATTCTTTGATCTACCATATAACAGCTCATGTAATCGCCACTGCAAAACTCTGCTGTTCGTAAAAAAAGGAAAGATCATTGCAGGCACTGACGAAACGGCTTCATTGTAGCCTTGAAGTAGCTTTTTGCTCTATTTTTGTGATAATTTGTTCTTTATTTGAGTTACTTTTTCACTTTCATCAGTTCTAGTTTCCTACACTAAAATCATTTAGTTACATTTCTTTTTGTAAGAAAATAATGCTCCAGCTAAATATATATATATGGGCGATTCGCTGTAAACTCCCCAGGCAGCACAAATAACCTTTAAACGTTTTATAAACGTTTTTAAGTGGTTGTTACAACGTTAATAACCATTTTACGACCTTTAAAAAACGAAGTGTTCTACTTGGGTCGTCATTCTCCATACAGAATCTGTCCGGGCACATTTTTTGAAATGTTTGTACAATATTAATACTATTGCCCGGGAAATGAATCTATATTGGTTCGAAAGAGGGCCAATTAAAGTTAGTTTTTCTGATAAATCATGACAGCGGACTGTATTTTCACTTAGTTGCGTAATATTTTCAAAATTATTGGAACATTTGTTACGAAACTACTCATACATATAGACGCAAATCATGGACATAATGTCTCATAAACTAATTAACATTTGTAAAATCACTTACCAGAGGACTGTTTTTGCAACTACCAAGATGCATTTTTTCATCACAAATGTTTCGTTGAGACTAAAAGTGGCGTTTCAACACAGTTCTCGGCAATTTAGAAAACTTCACACTGATTGCGTTAATATTTATGCCAAGAAACATTTGTAAAAGTAATAGATTTTTTCTATGTAAGCTTTGAATTTGTGGCTGTGTACTGTTTGAAAAAACTCCGGACAGAATTTACATGACAATATTAAGTTTTAGAAATACGTAATGAGAACTTATTTAATAAAAAAAAATAGTTGCATTATTATATTTTTAGACATTAATTGCCAAATTTATGTACTGCTAATATTTTCTATGAAATATAACCTTTAAAGGTGAGACTATACGATTGGGACTGCCAGAGAACCGTGTTTTTAGGACTTTAATACCCAAGTAGCACACTTCGTTTTTTAAAGGTTGTAAAATGGTTATTAACGTTGTAACAACGGTTTAAAAACATTTATAAAACGTTTAAACGTTTAGTGCTACCTGGGTAATTTCCAGAAAAAAAATCATTGTTGTCGCTCCAAATACAGTTAAGATACAAAGTATTAATGCTATACTTGACTTACGAGATATAATTACTTTAATACACTTTATTATTTTTAAAGTACTCGTTCCGGAAAGCCAATTACAAGTTTACAGAGAATCGCCCATCTATTTATTCCTTCAGTCGGCTTTTATACTAGGCACGTCTAAGTGAGATGTCTTACCCTGAGCATTTGGGTGATGTACAGATGAGTTTGAAGGGAGGAGTATTTAAAATATGACTTTAATAGTTTTTTTTTCTCGGGCGAGACAGACCTGTTATATATTTATGATTAGACAGCAACACTTCAATTATCACACTTCTATGGTGCACGAAAAGTGTAATTAGAATTATTACAATTCTAAATATTACACTTCATAAGCATCATACATTTTTTTAAGTGTAGCGTATTTCTTGGATTTTCCCAATACAAGCAAATTGTGCAACGTAATTCAAATTACCAATTTGCTATATTACTTGTTTGGTGCTTTTGTGTTATACAAATACTCTTATCTCACAGATATATCTTGTCTTGCTAAAAAATATACTAAACATGTAATTGAAATTGCCGAAACAAAATTGATATATTTCCCTTTGGACACAGGAAATAAAGAGGATTGTAAAACTTAAGTTTACCTTTTACAATCTGTAAAACTTTTCCGTAAATGAAAAAAAAATAATAAATTGTTAATACAAATGCAAAATACTATAAAATTCTATTTAAGAACCTTGATTATTAATAATGAATTGCTATCGAGTTAATGAGTAAAAGAGCACTAAAATATTGAAATCGGGGCATTTTTATTTTCAGTTATTGCCTAGAGCAGCAGAAAGCCTTTAAACGACCCGGACTACGGTTAAAATAAGATGTAAAATTGTGTTTTACAAATTTTTCTCCTATGCAGTCAGCTTTCTTCTATTATTTAAACATTCTCTGAAATTACTTTTTTTTAAAGTTATTTTCCTTTTACTCGAAACTGAAATTGATAATTTGCAACTATTTGTATATTTCTACTGAAAGTTAAACTTTGTATATTAAAAATATATTTTTATACTCTCATGCTTAAAAATAATAGTTTATTTTAATTCGTAACAAATTTTTCCATCCATGCCTGAAAGAAATATTTAATTAAAACAATTATTTATATCCTATAATGATTTCATTCTTTTCTTTTGATCCAAAATTAATTACTTCATATCTTTGCCGGAAAACTTATATTTTATCATTTTTTTTTTTAATTATTCTTCTACTAGGATTTAATGCGTTGTTTAACTTTTTGGTTAATTACATTTTTCCCAATGCATTATTTTATTCTTTGTAATAGTTAAATTTGTATTTTAGTTTTACAGAAAGATAGAATTTTTCTCCTCTGCATCATTATCAGTTTAAGATCTCACCATTTGATTTTAAATTCTTTAAACAAAAGAATCTAAAAGAACAAAAGACAGAATATTGATTCTTGCGTTTTGACGAATTAGTAATTTTGAATTCATACTAAACACAGTTTAACCAATTTTTAAAAATTTCCGTGTGTGTTTTCCGTCTCTAGATAGTGGTAAATACATTTTTGTGGGTCCAATTCAATGCGTTAATACAATGAATTCGACGAAACTAGGTACATAAGTGAACTACAACACAAATTAAATAGCAGAGATCCAGATTGAGGAATAACTTGGGGAGAGTATTCCGATACAAAAACAATCTGACATTGACAATTTGACGCAAAGTCAAGCAAAAGCGCTCTATTCTGGAAAAACAAGTCAAGATTGATTTGAGGGTGCATGAAATCTCAATGTCGCGTAAAACTAAACTGGGAAACATTTTGCTAATACAATGCTTCTTTTAATTATTACACAAAAATGTTATATGAAGTATACTTTACCAAATGCTTCAGAAAATTCATGTGGAGTTATTTATGTACTTTTAAGTTTGATGTTTCCGTTATTAAAGTTGCGATTTTCTATCTCAGATAAAACTAATATATTAGTAACAAATTGCTTTTGCTTCCTTGTTTGAAGTAAAGAAAGTGTACTATTCAAAATTTCAACCTGTAATTCACAGACTATGGTAAATTTAATTAATATGGGCTAAGTTTTTTCTTTTTTTCTTGTACAAAATTACCTTAAATTACATTTTCCGTGACGGCTGTACCTACACTGATACCAACTATTATACAAGGAACCAAGAAATACATGCCTATCTCCGAATCTATTCTGACAAAATTTATCATGCCTCCTAAGGTATGTATGAGTGTATGTGTAAGCGTATATATCATTAAACCCAAAAATAGTTAGTTTTACAGGACCGAAAATTTACAAGTAAGACAAATAACATCTATTTTGTACTAAAGTTTAGCAACTCTTCCACGTTACTTACTTTGGCGTACTCACTTCCCGTTACCATATTATTACTTCATCAGGAATCGATTTTTTCAAGAGCTTTGTAAACCCAAAGAGAATTACAAAAGGTTATCATTGCAATCCGATACACGTGTGTGAAAATCTTAGCTAAATTCTGTTATTTAAAGTTATGTTTTCTTTAACCATACAGCAGTATTAAGTAACATCACACATTCAAAATACATCAAACAAAAGGATATGTATACATTACACTCGCTGATAAACCAAGACTAATTTTCCTCAAATCGTAGATACAAAGCGAAAACTCAAAAATGGAAAGAAAAAAAAAAGATAATTTTCATAAAATGTTTACGTCTTTCTAAAAGACCATTCTTGGAGAGCATTTAAAACTCATCCCGGAGTAATCATAAATCAAAACAGAAAAGAGCCACAGATTATTATTTAATAAGTGTAGCACCTAAATCACACAACATAAGACACATTCGGTAGAACGTTGGTGTCATTAATATACGAAATGAAATGTAACGTCAGGAATTCAATTTGAGTAATACGAATTGCCAGAAGAGGCTGAAATACAATCCCCAGATGCTAGCAAAACAATGGTAGCTGAATTAAAGGGAAAACTTCATGGTTTGAAGACAAAGCGTCCATCGAAACGAACCAATCGTATTTCCTTAACTTAATGGACCGGTAATAAATCTTTTCAAGTAAGCCGGGATAACGACGTATGTCTATCGATTTCGAATGATAAGTTGCACGAGTAAAGAGATAGAATCAGTTGTAGGTTGCGTTGAATTTTTAATGTATTAAATTCGTATATTATTAATTTCCTGAAATATATTTTTGGAATGAATATGAGGACAAATATCGATAATTTAACTTTATTTTATGTTTGCAAATATGTGTTATGAATGCTAAAATTTCAGGTCAACATTTCGTTTTATATTTATATTCATACTAAGCTTTAAGTTCAAATTTGTGCGTAAGATTTGTATAGACATTTTACAGAAAAAAGGTATATTGATTTTCAAAATTTGTATGTTTTTGTTAAAAATTTTATCAAGCCATTTTGAATTCTAATTAAATTTGGTACAGAGGAAATGTTCGTATACATATAGAAAAATTTGTTTTTTTTTTATCTTTTGGAAAAATATGAGCTTCTTTTGAAGAACTTATTAACGCTGAGCGCCCCAAAAAAATGGTCAAAACACATGAACGCTTTATAACTTGAACTAACCCCTGAAAATATTCTCTTTGAGCTGCAGTGCTGAAACCATTTGACAACATTTAAACGACCGTTTTAAGCAATACACAAAAGATTAAACCTGAAAAAAAAAAAATTGCAGATAAATGTACATTTGAAATTCTCCACCTAAAAGTTTGAATTTTTTTTATAAAGAAAGCACATGTACCGCAGGTTAGACCATGTTCAGTTGAGGCAGAGTTAAGTTGGTACAGAGGTTAATTTATTAATGCATCAAACTGACCTGCGTTGGATCAAGTTACTGCATTTTAAAGAAATATTCAGCTTACATTATAATATTAGAAATATGCCCTGACAAAACATTCCTTTGCTCTAATTTTGGAAACAATTCTTTAAATTTTATACTTTGTTCCAATGTCAATATTACATTTTTAAGCAAAGAAAGGAGTAAAAGCTTAAAATACGTACATTTTAAATGAACTAAGACAAAGAGAAAACTAAGAATACCAGTTAAAACTTTATTTAATAAAAGTCAAATTTTACAAACTACATACAAAATCCAAAACTATTTTTACAAAATTGGACTGCTGAACGAGAAAGCAGCTTTAATGATAGTGACACAGTACTCAGTAGTAATGAGAATACAGATCGTGAAATATCGAAGTTTACAAAAAACGAAATACTTGTTAGAAAGCTTCAGTAAGATTTCTGATAGAAAAGTACAAGCTTTTAATAATAGAGTAAGTTTATTTCAAAAACCGTTGAACAATTTCCAGATTGATGCTGCGAAAGTTTCTCTTCTAACGTTAATTTTAAGTTATTCAATACTAAATTTGATGCCATTCGTATACAAACAATGTAATTATTCTAAAACTAACACTGCGTTATTCACTTTCTCCGAGAGTTGGGAAAAGGGTACAGAATGAAGACATTAACCAGTAATTTTCCTTTGAAAAAATTTTTGTTAAGACAAGATGAAGTTTAAAAAAAGAAACTCTTACAGAGGAAGAAAGGAACAAAATACTAAGAATATTAACCCAAAATCAGACTAGCCATCATAGCAAAAGTACCAAACTCGATTTGAGAATCAATGCTATAGAGACGGGAGGCAAAGTGAAGCTTCAACTTAATCTATTTTAGTTTCAAAATTTAAAGTTTCCTTTATGTCGATTTGAGCTTTAATGTAAAGGGTACAATAAGAAACTTCCTCTCAAATTTCTGCAAGATACGTAAGGATATTTAAACGATCAAAAGTTAATTAAAAGAATTAGTATTTTAATCAGTTGACTATTTTCGGGCCCGTCGTTTCGATTTTTCCAGGGGGGTGTAAAGGATACACATTTAACGCAAATTGCATCGGAAAAACAAAAAACTCCACTTACGCATAAAAATGTTAATTTTTCAAAACCAGATGGTAGTCACTTTACGGCCTTTGTTTTATATTTTTATAACATTAAAATAATTAGTTTTGATTGCTGACTGAGAATATTTAGTTCGAGAAACTAATACAAATTTAAGTAACAGAGTTTAGAAGAAATTTTTAAAAAACTTGGGTCACATAACTTGAGCGTATTTTAAAGTTTGCCCAACTTTTTCCTTACGTGCCTTTTGCCAAAAAAAAAAAAAAAAAAACTTTCCCAAAAGATAAAATATTCGCAGTGTAAAATTATAATTTCTCGCATCTTTCAATTTTTTTTTTTTTTTTTTTTTTTGCAGATTCTATTCAATTTAAAAGCATCAAGTATTCTTGCCAGACAGTTAGTAATCAAGTAAAGTTAATTTTGTGTTAATGTTTATTCTAAATTAAAATGTTAAAGAATGGCAAGAATACTCCATGCTTTTAAAAATTGCTCTGAATTCAGAGAAGTTCTAAGCACCGATTTTCTTCACTTGGTACTGGATCAGAGAATAATTCTTGCGCGCCAGAATTAAGTCCAAAACTAGTACCAAGTTTTGTATTCTAGAGAAACTTTAAATTCAGTTTTCCGGAAACAAAAAAGTGAATGTAATTCAAAGAAGGGTTTTTATTGACTTTTAAAGATATTTATAATATCTTAGTTGATTGCTTTAGCTTATAGGGAAAGGGCAAAATAATTCAAACTGACAAACCAATTTAATAGAAAACCAAATTTAAAACAATTATTTTAGTTACTTTTGCCTCCTGTTTTAATATTCAATCGCCTTTTCTAAGAATAAGCTTCATTTAGTAAATTTCAATTTCATTAAATATTTTTAACGGCCAAGTTGATGACTAAACTCAAATTATATTCCTAAGGATATAAAAAATTCATCCCAGTTAAAATTTTGAACGCGATAGCGAATGTAATCAAAACCATATTAGCTGTAAGATTTGTAGTTTCACGAAAATGTTTAAGTAACTAACAATACCGAAGTAACTAACAATACTGATAGAAAAAAACTACCGTTTGACTCGAATAACTTTAAACTATCGACAAACAGGAACACGTACTGACTAATGCTAAATTGACAGCAAAAGATTTGACTAGAAAAACCTAGATATAAGTTCATATAATCTAATAAAATTCATACTGATTACCACGTCCTGAAGTAAAATTGAGTCAATATATTTTCTATCCCGAGAGAGCAAAATGTAATAAAACTCACTACTGTATGTCCATGAAAACCGCGCCTAGAACTCGCGAACAGTTCTACTTAAAAAAAGGTAGATGGTTTGTTGGAGAACTTTATCAAGTTTTCAATTTAAAACTTAGACTTTTCTATATCATTTTGACATATTCAACTAAACTATGTATTTGAAATTAGCATCGTTCCACGTTTGATACGGCTCAAAATGCTTTTTATTGTTCTTCCCCTTATTGTTACCTTACCTAACATCCTATTTTGGTAAGATCAGAGAAGACCTATCGCATGCGTAAATGCGGGAAAGGTTTCACCTAAGAAGATCAGACAGTATTTTCTCAGACCTTTCGTTTAATAAAAGCGTATAGAATACTAGGTAATTTCGGAGTGTGCGGTTAGTTTTGAACAATTTCTATTATAAACTTAACCCTACACTGCATGATTTTTTATTTTTCGTAGAAAAAAATATATGTGTTTGTCAATGTAATAAGAAAACATGGAAAAATATTTAAAAAAATTTAACTCTAAATTTTCACCCCTTTCTAATTAAAAATAATTTTGTTGCCAAATGGCTACACCATGCATTCAACAGATAAAAATGATTGTAAATGATAGTCTTGAAATTAGTTCTTTTTTGTAAAAAAATAGAGGAATTGAACATTTGGTGCACTGTACTCTTGTAATCCTTTACATTTTGACATTTTACATTATTTTTTATAATATGTACTTGTACTTTCCGATGATCAATTCTGTCAAATCTGATGCCTTTTGGAGGCTCTCTCGCGCAAGCTTTCTTTCTTTTCTCTTTTTTTTTTTTTGGTTTGTAACTAGTTCCTCTGTAGCTAATGGTCTCTTTTTAATACGCTTTTATTAATTTCACATGTGGGTTTGTTTGTATGTATGTATGTATGTATGTAACTCTGAATAAAAGATAAAATTTACGTTCTTTGCAAATATAAAAGTAATATATTTAATATTATCTTTAATACTAAAGGCTAAACTGTATTGCATATTGATGTATTATAAGTACATGTAAACTTAAGTGCGGATATTCAGTAGTTTTGAAAATCAGAGGGAAACCCGTGATGATCACAGCGCATTCCAATGTAAAAGCGTATTTTTTAGTTTTTTTTTCAAAACTATATTTTAAAATTATTAATGACTTTACTTGTCCGTGTAAGCACAACGTTTGTGCTAACTGAAATCTAAAATGAACACGTTTTAAAGGCTTTTCCCTATTGATTTTTTGTTTGTTCACTCTGTTGAACATCAACTAAGCATTGATAATTGCGAGGTCTTATAAACGGTAGAACAGCCGAAAGTACCACTTTTGGGTCCGCATGATTATATTATACCTTCCAAAAAGAGAAAGAAGCTAGCGCGAAACATAAACAAAGCACATACTTCATGAACTATAGAGATGAATCGAAGTGTTCTCTGGATGCTTACTGCATAATGTTGCCAAATGGCTACAGACGTGTATTATGTCCTAGATTTTTTCCAAATAATTATTTTGATGTAAAACGCATCTTAAACGAAAGATAAATGTTTATTTTATTCATGTTATTTTTTTAAAAGACGAAGAAAAATATTTCATTGTAAAAAATAATTTCAAAACATGGTAGTTTGAGTGATTTTAAAAGCTATCCATATGGATTCATTTAAGAGCATGTAACAGACCAGTGCTGCCATGTATGGAGGATAAATGGTGATAATTGCTTTAAATATACCCAATACTTGCTTTTTATGCATTGAGTTGCCTTATGACTACATTCTGCTATTCATAAGGAGGACAAATTGTCCATGTAGCCAATTGGCAACACCATGCAGTGTAGGGTTAAGCTGCTTACTGTGCCATATTTACATTAGAGCTCAGAAAATTAGATAAGGAAAATAAAGTCTTGCCTCGAAGCGAAAGTGTGAAATGCATAAGTTAAAGCAATTTTTTTCTCCAAAATCTGATTAGGTATTGAATTTTCTTAGGTAAGGAGAAAAACACTTATCTTTCTCAAATATACTACCCAACAAGAATTTAAAAATAAATCATTTTTACACAATTTAACTGGAAGATAGATGAGATAGTTTCAAAACAATCAGTGAATATTTAATTAAATGTCTAGTTGTATTACTTCCAACTTCTAGCAGAACGGCAAAGGCCTAAAGTTTCTGAATTTTAATTTATAATCAGAACTTTTCAATGTTTACATTGTTTTAAAACTTTAAATAATTCCTTGTGGTTGAATTCGGTAAAATACTGCAAAAAATGATATTTATTTAACACAAAACACCCACTGATTTACAACAATATTCATTTAAGATTATTTACTGAAACGTTGCTTTGTTTCAAGTTTAAAAGTTTGAATCAAATTTTGAAATCAGATTTAAAAGTTTTTGAATCCCTTTCTAGAAAAGAAACAAGTTTTGGCCAACTTTCATCAAAAGAATGCGGCATGTCTCATTCGTAACAATTATTTAACTGTAAAAAAAAATGTATTCCACAGATAGTTTACATGAGTCTAGTTTACAAGAAAAATGTTTGAATTGTAACATAACACATCACTTCATTTTATAGCGTTTACTATTACGCTTTAATGTTCCAATAAATTCAACTTTTCTACTAGCAGAAAAACTAAAACAAAATTAATCATACAAACTTCCTTTTAAAACTATGAATATTTCGAACAAACATGCAGGTTTCAATATAGACAGAATACATAGCATGCATATATATTATCTTAATTACAGCTTTTTAAAAGAATGTATCGATTTTAAACTTTATTTTTTAACAAAAAGTACAGTAACACAACACAAAAGCACAGTCCCAATATTAAACATTAAAAACATGAAACACTATGCAAGCGAGGTTTTTATTGAATCTTTTCTGCAACTCTCATTTACAAGGATTAGTAAGGAAACAATCGGCATATCAGAGAAAAGGTTTTCACATGATCAATTCCAGCTTCTCAAAACCAATTATGCATTTTTAGAGCACTTGAGCTAGACTTCACTGATTTTCATGCGTAAGTTTTTTTTCTATTTTCGTCTAAAACAGATTTTGATGCAATTTTTAGTAAAATTTATTCTAATCATTTTGAAACCAACCTGGTATTTCGTTGCTCCCCCCCCCCCCCCGTTTTAGAATAGGAATAGCATTTAAACGTTCATCTACATTTTCTTTAAAAAGAAATCGTAACAATAAATGTGTTTAGAACAGTTTTAACTAAAAGATAAAATTTGTACGGTGCTAATTACAGATTATCACTTCTATGGTGGATAAACTTGGCCATTATTTATCAAGATCGATAAAAAAATCTTACTGAATGCTAAAGAAGAAAAACTAATATGAAATCAAACTCCGCATAATCTTGCATTTTACGTTTGCAAGGAGTTAATATAAACAAACTTTTGCTAACTTCCTCTAGAACTTATGCAGTTCGGTTAAGTAATTAAATAACTAGATAAATTTACCGAATTTAGGGACTTTTTGAATAATGCAGATTTTTTTATTTTTCTTTTTCCTTCATCTCGTGGTATATCAAAAACTTTTTTTTTAATTCTTGATTAAAAACCTTAGCTTAAAAAATAAACTTTTGATGTTAAAATGTTTTTCTCAGTATCGTTCAAGAAATTTTTAGAGTTGATAAATTAGGAGTAATTATAATTGATTCTTTTTGCCTGTGTTTTAGTCTACATATTATTTCACCTAAGAAATTAAGACATTTTCGTCCAAGAAAAGGCAATTTCTCCACTTCATGCATTCTTATTTTTAACCCCCGAAGCGAAAAGGAGAATATAACTTTGTGTCTTGTGCATCTGTCACTCCAGCGCTTGAATGAATAGACTTTTTTTTTAATTATTTTATTTTATTTTTTTTTTTTTTTTTGAAAGGATGTTTGATAGAGAGTGCTCTTAGCTAGGTGGCGTCTTCGTATGATATTTTCGAAGATATTAATAAAAAACCTTTAAAAGCTCACTCGCGACTTGCGAAGTAAAAACCTACTCGAAAATCTAAACTTTATCACTCAATTTTTTTTCAGTAAATGCGGTTAAACCTTTATTTTTAGGCGGTTGGAAAGAAAACTCAAAGTTTTAAAATATTTATCTGCCAGTTTCTATTGTTAACAATTAAAATACTTGTAATTTATTTTAGGATAGGTATTTTAAAACAATTTTTAGTTTTCCCTCTTTATTCTGCTTTTGCGATTAGCATATTTCACTTTTGCGAAAAACATCCAGCCATTAAAATTTGACCCAAACGTAAGAGGGCGCTTTGGACTTTGTCTGTTACAGTGATGTTGAACTGTTTGCTATATCCTGTTAAAGCTCTTGTAGCTTTTTTTAAGTTATGACAACTAATGCTTGTATGAGCAACCGACACCCCTAGAAATAGTCTGAAATAAACTGCTTGATTTCGTGGACTGTCGTCTTGTTTCGACTAGTAAGGATTATCTTTCCTTTTCCGTGTTTACCATGTCCTCTCAAAAACAATCAAATATATTTACTTTAAAATGCTTTCTGACCAGTGCAGTTCGTTTTAATATGAAGTCGCCAATCAGGGTCGAGGTTTTTTGAATTTTAATTTAATCTTTGTATTTGTTAAAACTTAATTTCTGTGCGCAATCGGATCACTTTAAAAATCTTTAAGTGTTCTTGCAATGCATAATTAGTACATAATTCAAAATTGTTAGTATTAGGTTTCCAAATTAAGAGTCAGAAAAAGACAAGAACACTATGATTTTTAAAATTTCCCACATATTATTCTTGAAAAACATTTTGCGTGCTTGGTACTGAATTCAGGAATAATTCTTGTGCACCAGAATTAAGCCTAAAATTAATACCAAGTAGTGATTTTTGTTTTGCAAAAATGCAACTGGTTTTAAACTTAGTTTTAACGAAAAGTAAAAAAAAATGAAATTTAATTTGCACGAAAGGGCTATTATCCAAAGTAACTCCTTTAAAAGATTGAATATTTTAATTTTTACCATTTAATTTATAGTGAGAACGCCTAAAATATCTTATGTAAATCGAAATAACAAATAGAGGCTAAAACCTGATTTAAAAATAACTTTTCCAAATTGACGTTTTTAACACCGGAGTAACAAGTATTAAGATTGAAGTAAAAATTAAAAAAACCCGACACTGATTGCTGACCTCATGCAGAAACGAACTTCACTGTTGAGAAAGCATTTTAAATGAAATATATTTAATTGATTTTAAGATATACGTGATAAACACGCAAAGGAAAGATTCATTCCTTGTAAAATATGCCAGTCGCAAAAGCAGAATAAAGAGAGGAAAGTGAAAATCCTTTTAAAGTAGTTTAACTCTACAGTCAATTACAAGTACTAACAAATGAAAAATGGCAACAGATAAACATTTTAAATCATTAAGTTTTCTTTCGTTGTCTGCGATCAATGACATCTGTTCCCAATTGCGTATTTACGCAAGGCAAAAGGCTCAGCCGTTTTTTTTTTTTTTTTTTGAAGAAACATAATTTGAGTTTTATATAACATTGAAGTTGCAGACACATTCTATCAGGCGCAGAAAACATTTCTTTCGGTATCATTGTACTACATTTTAAAGAATGTATTCTCCTCTAAAATTGCGAAAAACATTTTAAAGGTTTTTAATTTAGTATCTTCGTTAATTCGTCATCCAAAGACGCGATCCAGCTAAGAATACTCATAATGACTTCACCTTTCAAACTTTTTTTTTTTTCAAAATCGACCCATGCTTTAAGTGCTAAAGTACACAAACAGATACACATATCAACAGATTCACAGACACGTCAAACTTAAAACCCTCTTCCTTGATGCATCGTGGGTTAGAAATGAGGGGAAAGAGAAAGAAATTTAAAGAGCGTGTATGTCTGGTATAGTTCTGTCGAAACCATTTCTTTTTGGAATATTCAGTGTTGGCTATAGCGCATTTGAATATAAAGTTTAAATTCTTAATTCTACAAATATTAGTCTTTCTAAAGGTATAGTGTGTTTAGAAATTCAATTTTAATATTTTTATTTTCATTTATTGAAAAATGAGATGGTTGATATCAGTATTGAATATTGCATGTCTATAAAATATGCTTTTCAGATTATATCCTGACCTAAAATACCTTCGTCCCACCGCAGTTTAAATTTGACGACAAATACTGAGAAGATAAACTGAAATTTATAAATTTAACGAGAAACAGTACGACTCAGTACAAAATGTGTCAATAACTTGCATAGAAAACAATGTGCCATGTGACTTTTGAAAGATGATTGAGCTGCAGTTGACTAGCGAAAAAAAATCTGAACAATATTTAATCAAATATATTTCGAGTTCACCAAAGACTAATTTTTAACTGGTGGTAACAGGAACTTTCTTTTTGAAATTAAATAGGATAGATTACTAACAAACCAGCAGGAGGGGGAGGAGATGCCAAATTAAATGACCTTGCTAAAGTAAAGTGCAAGAAGCGGTTCTCCCTATATCGCAAATAAAGGCAGTTCCAATCGATTCGATTATTTATAATATTATTTTACTCGTTTCAACCGAAACTATATTCTCTACTTTATTTTACGTTTACATTAAAATTTAAAAAGTGACAAGAAAAGTATGAAACGCACCAGAATCAATACCTGACTTGTTTTAGCTCGGTCAATCACTAAAGTTTCTTGAAAGAAAATAGGGCACAGGGAAAGACCGAATTCATTCCTTTTTTATCCTTCCTAATTTTACTCCTTTTTCTAATATGCCGTTTTACGAGATTTGACAAATTTAACACTTTCATACCAAATTCCATAATGAGGAAAATTTATATAACAGCTTTTTTATAACTTGGAAATTTAAACATATTAATAAAATTGTTTCATTTAATCGCACTTCAATTGTAAGAAGGACAACTGAAAAAAGTTAAATTCGAAATTTGGTAGCTTTTCTGAGTTTTATTTTTTTAATAAGGCCTTCTCTGTATGCGCATTAATTTAAACTATGTGATTTCAGTTATTAGAAAACTACGGAAAAAACCTCATTTATGTAAAAATAAACTTAACATTTAAAGCAATACCCGTATGAAAATAAATAATCCTGAATGACATTTTAATTCTGTCAAACATACAATAAACATATTTTTAAAGCATTAATCTATTAGAGACTTGTTGGATATGTTCCTAAAGTTCAAGTTCATTAAAAAATATCGAATGCAAATAACTAATTATACTTAGTTACTAGCCATCAGAATTTCATTAACAAAAGTTAAAATTTATTTTTTGAAAACACTGCAACCTTCAATCTTTTAATTTGAAGCTTATTTTCCTCAAAGGCCTTTGAGTTCCGCTCAGGAAACTTAAAGATTGAAATGCTTACTTTTATTACGCAACATATCTTCACATTTATAATGACTTGCATTCAGAACCTTCAGAGTATCATTGCACTAATAGATATAATTCAGAAGACTTATTTTAACAAACGTGTTGCAATCGTTACCGAGAAATTCCCTCCACGATGCAACACTTTGCACTATATAACAATTTGATTTAACACTGCATAGTCAAATCTTGACTTCTAAGAAAAGTTGAAAATTTTTTACTTAGGACACTTTAACAAGCGATATAAAGTACAGTATGTTAAGACTTTATCAAATGAAATTAAGAGCCTGAATCAGAAGTTTCCATACAGCCTGAAGGCCAACTCCGGCCATTGAGCACTAGACATAATCGACAGCTGCTAGCTTTTTACAATGCAAGTAAATCGTAAGCTAATTAAAATCCACAATAGACTTACAAAATACTGAACATTTATGGCAAATGACATAGGTTATTTACGTAACAAATTTAAACATGCGCTAGCTACACCATAACCTTTGAAACTTCCCGTAGGACTCAATTTGGCTTTTAGGCTAAAATTTTAAAGCACATGACCTAAACAAATAGTTTACATTTACTAAATAAAAAATACTTCAATGTAAAATAAACAATTTCGAAATAAAGTTTTTATTAAAGACCCCATTGCTTATGTAAATAGTTGCACACCTGGGAGAAATATTTTCTTCGATACAAGTTTCATCGAAATATTTGTTTCAAACACTAAGTTTACATTCCTCTAAATAATTCAACACATTTCAAAAACAAAGCTCAAGTATTGATTCATATGAACTTGTGCGTTGCTTTTTTATAATTGCACATTTTGCATGAATAAATGACAATTTTTTTAACAATTTTATTCAAACATTTTACAATCTTCAAATAAAACTTTATAACGCAAGTCAGAAAAACTACTTTTGCAGTTATTCAATTTAATATGTAGAATCATCTACCAAGCATTTAAATCAAAGTATCGAGCAATCCAGATTAAACATTTTGAAATTCATAAAGATATCTTAAATGTTGTCAATGTCTAAGTTTAAAAAATTGACGCATTATACGGACGCTAAAATGATAGTTATATTTGGATCTTTTTTTCTGGAAGTAGAGCAAAATTTATTCCTTTTTGCAATTTCCATAACTTAATATAGCTTATCAAAATTGTGAATTACTCCATACAACATACGAATTTGAAGACTGTTCGTATTATAAAATTAGGAAGTGCTTGAAATTTAATATTAGACTAATTTATGTTGTCTCACTCCACAAAATGACATTTTTAGTTGCATTTATCAATTTGCTAGAAAGGGTTAAATGAGTGGAACTGAGCCAACTCGCATGAATGCATTCAAGTACAATGGGAATGAAAGTTTACGTTTAACTCTGCAGTCTGGTTCTGAAAAGTTGATTTCTGATTGGAATTTGACAAACTTAATTGGTATTAACTAAAATGTCAAGTTAACCAACAATTTATCAATTTCGAAATAAAATTCAGTACCTTCATTTCCAAATCAAACATAAGCTGCATAACTTAATGGTATTGAAATAGTACTTACTTGGCATATAAGGAGATTAATCTAGACGATCAGAAGGTAACTTTAAAAAACTACTCGGGAAAAATGGTTCCAAGGATATACTTCCCGAACTAGCATACAAAAATTTAGTTTCCTCAGTAAAATATTAATGTGATGACTTCAGTAATAATTCTAAATCTCAAATTCAATTTATCACTTTATACGGGAAATTCATCCAGTGTGTTTTATCTCATTAATTATTAATAGACGGAAAAACACTTTTATGCAATTTCTAAACTTTAGAGTTCCGTACAGGTTCAAAAATAATTTCTCCCATAAAATAAGTAATTTACATACAGTGGACTCCTTACCTATTGCTAGTTCGAGATATATTCTTTGAAAATCTGGGAACTTTTTATTCTTATATTTAAGCATCTACCCTGTAAAATGTTTCTCTTAAAGTATGAATTATATTATACTCAAACGAAAAGTTGTCCTTTTTTGCATCTTAAACCTCCTACCAATAAAACGCATTGAAGATACTTAATATAATTAAATGTCTCATTATTTTTCGTGGTTTGAACTACAAGGTCATTCATAACGTTTGTAATTATTTTGAAAGCGTAAAATTATTGCTTAGTGCGATTAAAAAATCTGAAAAAGCTATTTCATATTTTTGAAAGAAAAAATCCCGCAAGGAATGTTTTTTCAATTCGAATTTTTTAGCATGTTTGACAAATCTCAGACAAAATTATTAACTCCCAAAAACTAAAATTTTAGTTTAAGTGATCGATCCCTCCCAATGAAATGTTCCATTCCTATAAAGTTTAGAAATGGAAGATTAACACCATTCAAATTACTGCAAGATTTTATTTTAAACGTCAGGAGCACTTTAAAATATTTAATTCAGTACCTGCAGTCGATATTTATTATGCAAATACTGAACCAAAAAATTGAGTAATCACGGTTTAAGCAAATGTTCCGACTGTAAGTTCAATATTCCATATTCCTGTAGTATTTTGTATTTGAATTAAAAGACATCCAACTCTATACCTTCCTACTCTGCTATAATAAAAGCTAACCTGTTTATACTAATTTAAAATTACTAACATAAAATATATTACAGTAGTTAGTATAGTTAGAATTATTTCAAACGTCTACCATTCTAGTGAAGAATGGCCAGGGTTTGATTTTAGCCGCTGGGGAGGGGTCGTTTTAATTTTTCGCGTAGACAATTACATGTTTCAGCTCATCAAAACCTGACCACCTTTAATAACCTAAAGATTAAAAAAGTAACCATACTTACACTAATGTACTAAAACAGGTATGTAAAAGACCAAAAAAGCTTCTAGTAAACGAATGTTCTTGAAGTTTCAAACAATATCGTTGACTAGTTTAAATGAAATGCTCGAATAATTAAAACGAATACAAAAACAGCTCTTTTCATTTAAAACTTGTTTGGTCTTATTTTCAATCCAAGACAAGCATCATTTTTCTAAGTGTCATGAGTAAGTTTGCAATATTGGTAATTCATGAGATGCTTAACTGAACAAAAATAAACTACGCTATTGGGCAGAGAACGAAGTGATAGAGTTGATTTGATCCACTCCCCTTAAAATTGATTTGTGTTCGCGCTAAAATTTATAGAATCTAAGGAAACTAATCATTTGCGTATCAAAATAAGAGAAATTTAAATAATTATGAAATATTTATCGAAAATAAAGAAAAGTGGGAAGTTCAAACCTTACAACATTAAACACTTTGAATATACAAACTATAGTTAGAATACGTAATTATTTTAAATATATTGTTAGAAACTAAGATGCAAAATGGACTGCCATTAATTTTAATTTAATCGAGCACTGATGGTTTAAATACTTCCAGAATTTTATTGACTTGGAATATACCTGAAAATATCAAGTACAAAGCTTGCCTAAAATTAAGCTTTCGCTTAGAAACTATTACATACTAAACACATTTCTACAAGGGCAAATTTTGAATTTGTACAAAACGCAAAATTTAAAAGCTTAACAGACACTATTTTTATTAGTATGAACAGTAGGGTGGAGCGAAAAAAATGAAATTTTGATTTTCATAAACGGGTACCTTTCATTTACTGTGAATGAGACTAAGTAACAATTCTGTAAAATATTTCACTTTTGCGACAATATCTTTAGTCTGCGCATTTGGCCTAAAGTTTTGAAATTTTTGATTTTTTTTACATTTTTCAAATTTTTTAAAAAAATATTGCTAATGATAAAACTAGTGACGGGTGGTTATTAAATGGAAGAAAAAGGTTTGAAACATACGAGGAATTTTTTAAAACCATTTTAGATTATGATTTCAGTTCGTGCATTACGCTCGAATTTCATCCAATTTCCCAAAACTTCTGATATTTTCAACATTTTTTAACTCAGTATTTCCTCTCAATATTCACTTGAAGTCTCTTCAAACCTGTTTTTATTCATGTTGTTGTTCCTTTGAACTGTGCAACTCTTTGCTAGCTCATGTAGAACGACCCAGGACTCACCACGAGGAGGTGACCGCAATTCGAGTCCTGCACATGAGCCCTTCCTTCCAACCAATGTGAGCACGTGTTTACGAGCACGCGTTACATCTTTAATGGTTGAATTGTTCCTTTGTGTCGTAAATGGATCAAATATTTCTGTCAGATATCCTCGCTTTTACTAACCTTTTTCTTTCCCCGTGATTACACACCAATTTTTAAGAGCTTCTGACCTATTTGACAGCTCTTTTAACTGATTGAGTCTTGAGTGTAAGTTTAAAAAGAGCGCATTTAGAAGTCATATTTAAATTCTCAGCTTCCAGTAATGTTTACAAATATTGTATTGTTAAATTACGAGTAAAAGGTGGCTTTGTAATTTACACATCACGACAAGAAATCATATCGATGTATTCAGATTTATGTATGTAATGTATGAAAATAGATTTTTATCTATTTTTGGGATCTGAAGCGTTCTCACTTGTTTGCTTGTTTGTTTTCTAGATTGAGCGTTAATAATACCGATTTAAAACAAGTTTCTTTATATGCTCTCTTATAAAGTAACTAGATAATTATCCGGCGTTGCCCGGGTGCCTATTAATACAGCATAGCTTAAAAAAAAGTATTTGAATTAATTCTATCCACATAAGAATATAAATACTTATTTCATTCTAAAATGAAATAGGTGAATCTTAAATTGATAATTCATTGTTACTCGTAATCTTTGTTGGAAACTACTCCTATTTAAGTGTATTAAACTTTATCAATTTGTATGCTTAAAGGCATATCTATTACTCTATCGACTCAAAATTGAAAGAAAATGGCCATTTTGAGGCCAAAAAATTAAATTTTGAGCTTTTTGGATTTTTTTTTTTTTTTTTAATTTCAAAACCCCGCATATATGATTTCTAGTGCATCAAGGAAAAGCTGTGTCAAGTTTGATGAAAATCCGACTAAAACTGTAGATTTGTATAAGGAACAAACATACATTCATCCATTTTTATTCATATAGATATTGATAACAGCATATTTCTAGGGTGCAAAGTATACATTATTTTGAATAGATGTGAATATAATTTTCTGCTTTTTCCCGGAGAGATAAGTGTAACTCTTTATAATCTCACACAAATTTATAGCTAAATTAGTAACGTCTGCACCTCATACTAAAAGAGCAAGGACACTTTTACTGCGAAAGTTACGAACTCTTTTAAAAATTATAGTCTAAAGATTATGTTTGCTGTAGTCAACCATCTGACTTGGGAAAGCTTTCTTGGACTTCTGTTTCCAAATTTTGTGGATACTTTCCCAGTCAAAACTATCTTACTCATCTCATGAAGTTACTGTTGCTCAGTACTTAAATCATTTTTATTGTCACCATTGATCTGATAAATGACAAATTCTATAGGTTCATATTGAACTGATTTGAAAGTATAACATGTTGTTTAACTTCAAGCAGCAGGCCCAAAAAATCACTTTGGTTCACTGGTAGGTCCATCTAGCTTTTGCAAAAAATGCCACAAATTAAGTTCATTCGAATGTAATTGGCAAATATCCCATTATAGAGGTCTACCAAGCTTTTCTTTCAGTCCTCATATTACACCTTTGTATTTTCATGTCTTTGTAGCGCATCTATCAAAACCGCAATGCAAACAATTTCCAACGCAAAGAAACAATTTATTGTTCCTGACTTGTCTAAGAAATGTAAATGTGTGCACTCATTGGTTGGAAGCAAGGGGAGCGCGGGGGGGGGGTACCCAAAGTGCGGCCATCACTTCCTCGTGGTGAGTCCTGGGTAATTTCAATGAGCCGTCCAAAGAAATAACAAAATGAATTAGAAAACGTTTTGAAGGCCCTTTAAGAAAAGATGGAGAGGGAATATTAACGTATAAAATTTTTGCACACTATTGAAACCATCGGAAATTTCGGAAAATTTGATGAACTTTGGGCCTAATGCGCAGACTGAAATCATAATCTAAAATGGTTGTAAAAAAATCCTTGTATATTTCAAACCTTTTTCTTTCATTTAATAACCACCGGTCACTAGTTTTATCATTTGCAATATTTTTTTAAAAAATTTGAAAAATCTAAAAAAAATCAAAAATTTCAAAACTTCAGGCCAAATGAGCAGACTGAAGATGACGTCGCAGAAGTGAAATATTTTACAAATTTGTTACTTAGCCTCATTCACAGTAAATGAAAGGTACCCGTTTACGGAAATCAAAAATTCATTTTTTTCGCTCCACCCTAATGAACAGTAAAGGAGATAAACTGAATTTTTGCATTAAACGATTGTTGGAATTTGAACATAACTTATATTAGTCTGCACAAAAGTGGAGTTAAGGAATCGGAACGTGTTGTGTGGTCCAAGGAGTTGAGGAATCTTTTAAACTTTTTAAGCTGAGTAGTTTCTCAAAGTGATCGTCAGATCGCCTTGATGCCATGCTTACCCAATAAGGTGTTTTTCTAGCGCCATTAATTTAACTTTATGTCGCTAGTTTGATTTGAAAACTAAAGTACCGAATGGAATAAAAACTGTTTTTGAAGCTAGTAATTAGATAACCAGCTTAATGGTTTGCTTCAGGCCCGTCATTTAAGGGGTCAGGGGGGGGGGTCAATTGCCCCCCCCCCCCGGCTTTGAGAAATCAATGTATTTGCATATAAGTGGGCGTGGTTTTTTATGTTTTCCGATGAAATTGCATTGTGTTTGAACCCTTTGCCCCCCCCCCCCCTGGAAAACCTTGAAATGGCGACCCTGGTTTGCTTTGGGATACTTATTCGTTAATTCTTAAAATACATTGCTTCGTTTTCTCCCTTTCATAATTTATCTTTAAACAAAACCAGAAACTCAACTCCAAATGTTTGTACGTTTTCTTAACGAGTGTCGAGAGGTTATGTTTTCTGAAAAAAATATCAATTCTCACTGTAATCGACAACAATTTGCTCATTCTGGGGATCTTTCGGTATTTGACTTTTCGCTGAGAGAGGGGGGGGGGTTCAGTATTTAGTATATCACCACATAGCTCCCATAATAAACTAGGAAAGTATTGGAAGCTTTCAATTAATTTGACATTAAAAATATCCGCATCGAAATTTTTATTGAACTGTAAGAGATTTTAGATTCCAGGGCATGCATACTAAGTCGGTATTGAATTAGATAAGAAACAGAAAGCAATTTTGCACAAAGAATCTGGACTTCGTCTTAACTTCTTGAAGACAAATATACTGTAAGACAATTAAGAGCTTTGCGTACAAAAGAATGAAGTTTATCAAAAACAAAATCTGATTCACGGAACAATTTTAAGAGCAATATAGTTTAGCTCAATAGTTCCCTACTCAAATTGAATATTTTTGAAAGAAAATCAGTGTTGAACTACCACAAGAAATACAACGTGAAAGTTTAAACATTAATTCATTGTTAAAGTTTTTACTAATTTGCTACGATTCCAAAATCTGAATTCTGGTACGAAAATCCACAAAGAGGTTTTTCGAAACCAAACACTTCTCGCATCCATGTTTGTAAATACTTGCCAACTTGGGTTTGGGGGATATTGGCAATTAATATTATTGTGTAGAACTCTTAAACGACAACGAGGTTTGAATTTAAGTTACAAATTTTCCTCTTGATTTGCAACTGGATTCTTTTCACAAGAACTCTAACTTGCTATTATAAAATAAATTCCATACGTAAATTAAAGATTCTCAATTAACCCTATCCGCTTCAATATAAATAAATCAAAACATAATTCTACTTCTAAACAACTACTCAACTTAGGATAATCTTCATGTATCTTTAGTTGATTCGACAACTAAGGAAAATTTCAAGTTTCAACAAAACTGAAATAAATTTTGAATTAAATTTCCAAATAAGAAAAATCTTACTTTTACACAAACCCTCTTCAAAACAAACTAAAACATACGTATTATTTGCTCGATGCGACTAAATAGAAGGCCGGCACTTCTATTCAGTCGACAGAGCTACTAAAACATGCTATTACCTTAACTTCAGCTAACTGAGAATATACATTCAAACGACGACTTCAAAGAAATTACTTCAATCTCTTGTTAACTTCGAGTAAATTTTAGATTAATACCAAGACCTTTGTGAAAACCTCATAATAAGTAACAGAAAAGTGGTTGGTTGATATTTTAGATG